>ML663572.1:1304324-1456532 GCA_007570785.1 Antilocapra americana
ACTTCTTTAGATACACCTCTTCCTTCAATTTTAGCTTTTCCCTTTGCAGTTGCTCCAAAAGTCTGCCCTCACTTGCTGCATCCCTCACACACCCTGGCTCTAGCTTTCTCCCACTGCGTTTGGACTCTGTCTTACTCCTCCTCTGAAACCACCTGGTGGAGGTCCTCAGTGACTCCACCATGCGGGAGACCTGGGTTCAATCCCTGGGTCAGGAAGATCTCCTGGAGAAGGAAACGGCACCCCAATCCAGCATTCTTGCCTGGGAAATCCCATGGATGGAGAAGCCTGGTGGACTACAGTCCGTGGGGTCGCAAAGAGTCGGACACGACTGAGCGACTTCTCTTTCACTCTCACTTTTCAGAATACACAAGCGTAGAGCCTCCACATGGGAGAATGGCCTGGAGGTTAAGAGGGTCCCTGCTTGATTGTTCTTACTTACAGCAGGAAAGAGGGGGTGATGTTAGGGACTCAAGGAGTGTGGTGGTGGCTGGAACGGTCTCTGGGAAATGGGAAAGGGGAGGTTCCTATAGTCACTCCCCAGGACTTCTGAGCAGCTTTAAGAGCAGGTCTGAGTCTGGAAATCATAGATCTGTGGGATCAGTGCGACTGTGGTCTTCCCCGGAAGCCTCAGGAGCAGGATTGCAGGCATAGCTGGCATCTCCGAGGACCCCCAGCACCCCGAGAGCCAGTGATTGCACCTGCCCTTCCTTGCTGTTTTGCTGCAGGCAAGCTCCAGTAGGCAGCACAACCCATCAGAGAGAACGATACATACAACTCACTTCATAAAAAAGCAGCAGCTCGATTTCCCTGTTTAAAAACAAAATACAAAACATTGATGAGCTCAACAAAACACACAGTGGCTTTATGCATTAGCACCTAATTCATCAGCACACCGAATTCAGATACTTGGATTTCTTTAATACACAAAGTTCTTCAGTGGTAGTTTCTTAAAGCTTAGTTGCAATGTGGAATCTGAAAACATATTAGTAAGCATTTTGTACTATTACATGAAAATCTTTGGTCTCACTTTTAGGCATTTGTAAAATGCTAGTTCACTGGATTACACAGAGCTACTGTTGACTGATTTCATTAACAAGTTGCATTCATTAATATCACCACTAATGTCATCAGAAAGTCTTTAAGTGCTGGGAAGCTGTCCAGCTCACAGTGGTAGATCCAAATTTTACAGAATTCTAAACCTAGAATTTTTCATTGGCAGCAGATATTGTCAGTTGTTCTCCTTTAAGTGAAAGACTTCGTTTTTCAGAAATGAGAAAATATCTGCCAAGTACCCAAGTATGAATAACCATAGTTTATTGGAAAAGCAGATTTAGCTTGCAATTTGGTTGTACAAATGTTTTCCTAGAGACCACCACTCTTGGCAGGAGTGCTTACTTCTACTTCATAAAATGGAGTATTAAAAAGATATCTATTAAAGAATTCCGGTTTAATAAGTTAGCCTTATTTTAATAAAATTATATTTATTTATTACAAATGCAATTGTAATTGTATATTAAATATTTATTTCCATTACTTTTTATGGCTTTTGGGTTTTCTTTTTTAATAAGAATAAAGCTCTTATTTTAGAATAATTTTATTGTGAGCAATCTGAATAGTTTCTTTCAGAAAAGTTGCTAAAATGATACAGAGCGTTCCCATGTATTTTTAATCCAGCTTCCCCTAATTTTAACAATTATATGACCATGGGACATTTGTCAAAATTAAGATATCAATAAGAGAACAAAACTTAACCAAATTCTAAATTATATTCCAATTTTCCCATAAGAGTTCAATCTAGAATATCCCATTACATTTAGGCAACAATATTTTCTCCACCACTTTTAAGGAGATAAATTAATTTAAGATTTATGGAAGAGCTGCAGAGATAGACTGGAGAGTGCCATGTACCCTCCACCCAGCTTCCCCTAATGTAAACATCTTGCATGATAACAGTGTTTGTCCAAAACTAATAGACCATCAAAGCCACAACATTTTTATACCATCAAGTGGACACTTCCCCTGCAGATATGTCTTAGATTTGGGTGGGGGGGGCTCCACGTCTGTGAGACTTCAAGCATGGAGTCAGGCAGACCAGGGCTTTGCACCACCACCCCACCCCAGCCGTTTCCCGAAGTGTGACCTCCCTAATCTCAGCCTTTTTTTTTTTCCTTTCTTTCTCTCTCTTTTTTTTTAACCTTTTTGACCTGGTCATAAGGAATCAGTGTTGTGCTAGCAATAGACAAAAGAAAGGAAAAGGTTTCTGTCTTCAAAGGACTGAAATCCTTGTGAGGAAGAGAAGTACCCCTCCAACTATGACAAGTTACTCTTGTTTTTATTTTGTTTACTTTTGGCTTTGCTGGGTCTTCGCCGATGCCCAGGCTTTCTCTAGTTGTGGCAAGTGGGCTTAGTTGTCCCACGGCATGTGGGATCCTACTTCCCCAACCAGGGATTGAACCCACATCCCTTGCATTGGAAGATGGATTCTTTTTTTTTTTCTTTTTCTTTATTTATTTGCATATTGGAAGGCAGATTCTTAACCACTAGACCACCAAGAAAATACCTGTTCAAATATTCTTCTTAGGAAAAACAGAGAGAGGTGTAGAATACCAATTGAAAAATTTAGGAAATCACTGGTAAAATTAAAAATACACATATTTCTATTCGAAATTAACAAATCCAAATAGAAATATGAAGATTGCCCATGTTTTTTTTTTTTAAAAGAAACCTAAGAAATTAACATTGGTATATGATTAACTAAGCAGCAGACATCATTCAGATTTCACCAGTTTTCCCGTTAACACCCCTTTTGTGTTCCAGAATCCAAACTGTGATTCCACCTTGCACTCAGTTGCCATGTGTACAAAGTCTCCTCTGATCTGTGACAGTTTCTAGTCTTTATATTTCTTGCCTTGACACTGTTGAAGACTACTGATTATGTATTTTGTAGAATGTTACTCATCTGAGTTTTCCTCATGATGAGGCTGGGCTCATGGAAGTTTAGAAAAACTGCCCAAGAAGTGGCATGCCCGTCTTATCACACATGACACCACCTTATTACTAGTGATGCTAACTTTGATCATTTGGTTAAAGTGGAATCTGCCACTGTAATATTTTTATTTTTTCTCTTTACCTTTTTTTAAATTGCTTTGCTTTTTCAGTTCTTCCAAGTCACTTTGGATTTGTGTTCTGCTGACATTAACAAAGGAGTATTGATGCTTGTTACTGAGCCTGAGCTCCCCAGACACATCATGGCACCAACTGCTTGTTCCTCTGGAAGGACAGATGAGACCATCCGCATGTCTCTAAGGGGGGCTCAGCCACTTTTTGGGGGTGGGGTGGGGAAGTCCTGATGACTGACTGGGTTTTCAAGTCTTTATTAGGCAACAAGATACAACCTCAGAGGAGAGGAATGGAGCAGGGTCATTTCCAGAGTTTGGATGGCATGTGACTCTCTTTCATAGGGAGTGTTGGCGTGTTTTTTTTTTTCAAGTGGAAATTTCTAAGAGGTATCTTAGAAGATTCAAGTATACACAGTGTAGAGTATGCAGAAATTTTGTAGCTTATTCTTATTTCCTTCATCCTGTCTGTCCATCTGCTACTATGTGCAGTAGATCGTTTACTCCCAGAGAATTTTGGCAAATTAGTATTCCTGGTTCTTGGGCTACTTAATTTACGTTTCACCAGGAGCTTTCATATCAGAATCCAGGGCACAATCTCACCACTGCTCTGTTATTAGTACTAGCCAGACCAGTAAGCCCTGTGACCAGCAGAAGTTAACCGAGGCAAGTCCTCGTGGAAGATGGCTTGTGAGCGCTGAAATTTACATTTGAGCCTGTCATTCAGTATTGCTCACACTGTCACTGAGTTCTGTTATTTTCTCTTAATGAACATTCCCGCTTTCTTGGGTGGAAACCCAGAAGCCCCCAGACCCTATCGCAAGAAGGCCTTGATTATTCCCTGGTGCAGCTTGAGGGCAGTCACTGATTACTTGACCAGGTCTTATGGGCAGCCAGACACAGACTTAGGGCCAAGTACAATGTGTCTTAGAAAGATCAGCAGCTCCCAAGATTTTAAAATGTACTCTTGTCACTTTCCTTATAGTCCTACTTCCACATTAGTCTGCCTCAAACCAGTCACAGTAGGAACAGATTATTTTAATCTCCTATTACCGAGTCTCTCACAGCTTTCAGGGACATTCTTTGTAAATTATATTGTTCCTGGACTCTTTTTAAAGGTCATTATTTTCATTCAGAGATGTATTTTGAGTAGTCTTTCATTCAGCTTTCCTTTTCTTTTTTGCTTTTCTTCTCATGTGAATATATATATATATATATGTCTACTATAAAACATCTGTACATGAGCTATAATACTGTTGACTGGTTATGAATTATATTGTTGTTTTATAGGTATTTTTCTAATAGACATTCTTCCCATGATTTTGTGGTTTAAGTCCCACTTCCTCTGTTTCCTTATTGAAGTGAATGAAATTCATGTAACATTAAAATGAACCGTCTTAAAGCATGCGAATCAGTAGTATTTAGTACAGTCTCATTTTTGTGCAGTCATCACCCTGATTCCTTTTTTGCTGTTTGTGTGTAACGATGAAAAGACTTGTATAGGCCTCCTAAGCCTTATATATGGTGACAGGGCAAGCTTTGCATTGGCTTCAGAATTTATGCCCTAGTACTGGAGGTTAGTTAATTGTTAGTTTCATCCAACAGCCAAGCAATTGGTCCGTTGGGTTTTAAGTAACTTGGGTTTTTACAGCACATTGTCTTACCATAATTGTCCTACCCCTCTTATTTAAAGAGTACTAAAATTGTTCTGCTGCTTTAGTTTAGGGATAAGGGGGAAGTTGTTTCTTACTGAGATTCTTGAAATGTCATAATTGAGCAAATGCTTTTTAAAAATCCTGTAGGACATGTCACATACTCTTCTGCTGCCCAGTCTATTCAGTTATCAAATCAGCCACCAAATTATTTCCTTTTCTTTGCCTCCTTAGGAAATTAACCGTGCATGAACTAATTTTTCATTTATTAACTTATTTAGAGTAGTATACAGAAAAGGGTAGGGTTAGTCAATATTAGGATATTGATCATTTTTAGCTCATCAGACCACCTTTGAGAATTCTACTTCAGTTCAGTTCAGTTTAGTCGCTCAGTTGTGTCCGACTCTTTTTGACCCCATGAACCACGCAGCACGCCAGGCCTCCCTGTCCATCACCAACTCCCAGAGTCCACCCAAACCCATGGCCATCGAGTCGATGATGCCATCCAACCGTCTCATCCTCTGTTGTTCACTTCTCCTCCTGCCCTCAATCTTTCCCGGCATCAGGGTCTTTTCCAATGAGTCAGCTCTTTGAAAGCAGGTGGCCAAAGTATTGGAGTTTCAGCTTCAACATCAGTCCTTCCAGTTAACACCCAGAACTGATCTCCTTTAGGATGGACTGGTTGGATCTCCTTGCAGTCCAAGGGACTCTCAAGCGTCTTCTCCAACACCGCAGTTCAAAAGCATCAATTCTTCAGCGCTCAGCTTTCTTTATAGTCCAACTGTCACATCGATACATGACCACTGGAAAAACCATAGCCTTGATTATATGGACCTTTGTTGGCAAAGTAATGTCTCTGCTTATCAATATGCTATCTAGGTTGGTCATAACTTTCCTTCCAAGGAGTAAGCGTGGTTTAATTTCATGGCTGCAGTCACCATCTGCAGTGATTTTGGATCCCAGAAAAATAAAGTCAGCCACTGTTTCCACTGTTTCCCCATCTGTTTGCCGTGAAGTGATGAAACTGGATGCCACGATCTTAGTTTTCTGAATGTTGAGCTTTAAGCCAACTTTTTCACTCTCCTCTTTTACTTTCATCAAGAGGCTCTTTAGTTCTTCACTTTATGCCATAAGGGTGGTATCATCTGCATATCTGAGATATGCATATTTCTCCCGCAATCTTGATTCCAGCTTGTGCTTCCTCCAGCCCAGCATTTCTCATGATGTACTCTGAATATAAGTTAAATAAGAATTCTACTTAGTGTACTAGTTAAGGCAGTTCCAAAGCTTATTGCTTAGTCTCTGTTTGGAAGCTTTTAAAATAATTGAAGTAGTGATGAAGTCATGACCTCCTTCCCAGGCTCTCCTCATGTGCTCTGGGGGCTCATGCTTCCCTAAAGACTGTTTTGTCATAGACATATATTTTCCCTAAAATTCCTGTCCATCTTGGAACAATTTCATTAGAGTTTGCTTCTCATCTACATGATGTGATCCAGCACGTTTTTTGCTGGAGAAAGATGGAATCAACACATCAGTGTGAAGGAATTGTAGCCAGGCTGTACCCTGGCTACTTGAGGACTGCTCAAAAGTAGAGTCCTCAACAAAGGAACTGCCATGAAACAAGATAGAATGTGTGCACACAGAGAAGGCTGGCTAGTTAGTGCTACCTTTGTTTGATTATCTAACCAGCTAAAATGGGAAAGGGTTTTGCAGAATGTTATTTGGAAATATTTATTATCATGCAGTAGAGTCTGAGTTCAGTCTGGAGACTTTTTCTAGTTTCCAAGCCAGTCTCCCATCTTCCTAAGAACAACCAGAAGTTGGAGCTCGTAGGGAATGCTCAATGAGGGACCACACCTTGAATCTTGTCTGTTTCCAAGGAGCTCAGCATGCTGTGTCAGGGACCCTCTGTTGTGGAAATACACATGCTCCCTGGGGTGGTGGGAGTGCCATTGCCCCTCGGGCAGGGCGTCTCAGGCCCTGCTACCTTCACGTTTGGACTGGAGAGTCCCTTGTCGTGGAGAACTGGCCTGTGCATCGCAGGCTGTTCAGCAGCTTCCCCAGCCTTTGCCCAGTTGATGCCCGTCATACTTCTTCCCTCTCCCCAAGTGATGACCACCCAGAATGTCTCCACACATTGCCAAATGTTCCCTGGGGGCAAAACTGCCCTTGATTGAAAGTCATTGATCTTAGGATTCTCCCAGAGGCAAGATGAGGTTCCTAACTTTAAGCTAGCTGCCTAACCTCAGAGTAGTTTTTCTTCTACTCCCAATAAGAGCCTAGAGAAAGAATGCCTCTTCTGCTTTCATGTGCAGATAGAGAAACAGGCACTCTGACACACAGGAATGGGTCAGAACCTACTGCGTCTATCTTGGACAGCCCTCGGGGTAGGGAGTGATGAGCCAGCGGTGATCTCCTTACTACCTGCCCCTCTTGTTCTAATTAAACAAGCTTTTACAGTCTTTCTGTTAATGAGGCAGCTGGTAAAGAAAATGCTCTTCTTTTGCCAAAGCTTTTAGGAAGGAGAGACACAGCAGAGTTGTGTCCACATAAGTTCCTGTTATACTAACTTTTTCAGTGAAAACAGAAGTGCCAACATCAATTTGTGACTACCATAATGGTTTTTCAAAACTCCCAAGATTTTCTTCCCAACAATAACGATTAGAAAGCACCACTATCCTGTACATTTTATAGTAAAAAATAAATTCTAATGTCAACAGAGGATTATAAAACCTCTAGTGTAGCAAACTCCACAAATTGGTCCTGTTTGTGAATTTTGTGGCAGCATGCCAGCAACTGGAAACATCCTTGGTGTGGCCTGTGATATTCAGGCACTTGAAGTGCCTGTTAAAGTGTTTAGCTTGAATGTATGTGCTGTACAAGTATCAGTGTAGTAGTATAGTGTTAGTATACTATATATATACTATATATAGTATAGTCACTCAGTCATGTCCGACTCTTTTTGACCGCATGACTGTAGCCCGCCAGGCTCCTCTCTCCATGGGATCCTCCACGCAAGAATACTGGAATGGATTGCCATTCCTTTCTCCAGAGGATCTTTCCGACCCAGGGATCGAATCCAGGTCTCCTGCATTGCAGGAAGATTCTTTATTGTCTGAGCTATAGGGAAGATCCAGAAGCCATGAGTAAAAGTTAGACCTAGGGTGCATCTTCCTATCTAGCCAGGGGCCAGCCACACCCATAGGTAAGAGCCACAGATCCAACAAGTCCCGTTTGGAGCAAACCAGCATGACTGAGGGATCAGTCCCAATGAGTGCCTGGCCAGGCAAAAGGAGGACCTAAACTGGGATTAGAAAACACAGGAATGATTGTATTGTGTATTTCTTGAGGCAAAAATCCCAATTGTTTCCAATCATTATAATTAAGTTGTTGGCTAACTTCCAGGGATGGCTCTGTTTGTTCCCATCCTATGGGAGCATTAGCTAGTAAGTGTCCCTGTTTAGGAGTTAGCCATATGACCTCATCCCATATTTGATAAATATCAGGTAGAAAACCACCAGATCTAGACCCATTTACCTTCTTACGTGCAGCAAGATAGTCATTAAACCAAGTTAAAACATAATCAAAATTAAAAGTTACATTATGTCCATAGTTACATCAGTCCATCTTAGGATTATTAGATGTCATCAGATCAAGAAGAGGAGTCACATAGTTGTTGGTGAAGGTTTTTGCAGAGTTAAAGAAAGTCCTTTCCTTGAAATGGAGAAACCCACCATGTTAAACCTTCAATTGATGAGGTCGGGGTGTGCTCTGTAGACCCAGCAATTAAACCGATTGTGGAATGCAGCGTAGGAAAGAGTCCAGGACAGGAAGGCGTTGTCTTTAGGGTCAGATGGCAGACTCAGGACTTTTGGAGTCAGCAGAAGCAGGCCCACATAGATTATCAGGCCCATCTGAAAGTAAAAGGTGAAAGCATAGAGGATAAAGATGTAAAATGACAATGTTTAGTTCTGGTCAGGGTGCCACTTTTTAACTCAAGTGTGGTGCACCCAGGAGTCAGTTCCTGGCACCTTGACAGCTGTGGTAGAAGAAAGAATAACCTGGTAAGGGCCTTCCCAGAGGGGCTCGAGAGATTGGCCTCCAGATCCCAGTCTTTATCAGGACCTTGGTGCCTGGCTCAAACAGCAGCTTGTTTGACTCAAAGGCTGGGTCAGGACTCACCTTCTGGAGTTCCTGTAATGTCTCTTGAAAGGCTGAAAGCTGAGTCACGTAGTTAGTTAATTCTAAGGCATTAGGATCTATAATGTGCTTAAAAAGGGTAGATACATTCAAAGGGGGACAGTCCTTCATTTTTAGGGGTAGTCTGAGCCCTCATTAAAGCTATGGGTAGAACTTTAAGCCAGTTGTCCTGAGGATCTTGAGTTAATTTACGCAGATGTCTCTTAATAATGTTGTTAGCTTTTTCTACCTTTCCTGAAGATTGGGGTCTCCAGGAACAATGTAAGTAATATTCTGTTCCTAGAGCTTTCGACACCCCTTGAGTTACAAGTATTAGGAATTAAGAAAATGCCAGTAGAGTTTAGAAATGAAAGACACCACGCGAAGGGGAGTTTAGCACAGAGTCCGGAGACCTAGGGCTTTTGGTGCCTGCGGCTGGGTCTTAGTTGTTCCACACTACCTCCTGAACTGGCTGCTGGAGAAGAGCCAAAACTGAACACAGAAAGGGAGCCTTGGAAGTGGTGGCTGATGCAGACCACCAGAGGCGGAGAGGAGACATGACAGCTTTACTTCCTCCAGAAATACTGTGGCTGCCTTTCCTTGGAGCTGTGGAAGGTGTGTCAGGATTGCTGGTTCAGGGCTAGGAGGGGGAGGGGGAGAGAAATCAGGTCTTTTTCCCCCCTCTTCCCTGCTGCAGCTTGCTGTTTGCAGTCAGGCCACAGAAGCCTTCCCGAGGCTTAAAAGCCAGAGCAACGCCAAGTGCATGGAGCTTTACTTATAATGCCCCCACTGAGGGGTTTTACTTTGGAGTTTTGCTTTAAGCTCCCTGCTAATCCAACTAGTCACGTACTTTGGAGAGAAACGCCCCATCTTCTTCTGACAGCACAACGATTGCTCAGTTTTTCATCACTTTCCTCCTCAAGGTATATGCCAGCTCACGTTACAGAAGAAAGCCTTTCTGAACACTAGAGCAAAACCAGTTGGGTTTCTATAGGGTTTTTAATAGCTTTGGGTCCGTTTTGGACTCTGAGCAGTAGTTCACAACTAGGAACAGCAGCCCCAAGGAGAATTGTAGCTGATGGTATGTGGTGGCAGGTGGAGGGGCCGGCAATTACTGCTGAAACTTGCCTAATTTACAGCTATTAATATTTACATAAAGATTCATTTAAAAACTTGTGCCTCCTTGGTGAAGCCCAGTGAGGTTATGCGTAACACCATTAGAACATAATTACCTGGGAACAAAAAACCATTACAAAGGGCTCTGGGAGAAGAAGCCCCAGTTTGGACATTGTGTCTTTGGACCAAATGTAACACCAGCCTGAGAAAAGAATAGTCATCTTGAAAATATTTTTCTTTCCTTCCAAGTCAGGAAACAAACTCACAATGGAGTCCACTTCTCCATTCTGAATTCTGAGGTGTGCAGGAAACAAGCAGCCATTACCAGCTGAGGTTTCCTGCTGATACATGCACCCCGAGGCCACAGTGACTGGTCTTTTTAATGAGCAAATGAAGAATCTCGGTCCTTGCATTGACCCTCTCCTTAGAAGCTTTCTGTGGAGCTGAAACATGCCACTAATTTATGAATTGACTGTCACTTGATGACTGAGAAGCAGAAGAAAAGAACCTGTACTGCAGAGCAGAGAGTCCACCAGAGCAGCTTCAGTTTCTGAACAGGTTTCACCTGAACGTTCACTTCACTTGCAGACACAAATATCATTCAAAGAATGATTTTCCTGTTACTGCAGAACCTTAATAAAGCTGGTCTTGTTTTTGTCATGTCCCCAAGGCAGTGACATTTTATTGAAGGATTTCCCCATCCATTACTCTGACTGGAAACTGCTTTGAATTGAGCAACAAAAGTATTTGAGTTTTGTGTAAATATTTCAGTATAGGAGAAAGCAAAGGAGAGTTTACTTCTATAAGTAAAGGTTATGAACCCAGCATTTATTAAGGGAGGCAGATCCTCTCTTCAGCTTGTTAGAGGAAGAACAGGCGTCTTCAAATCTGGGTGTCCTTCAGAGCCAGACACATCTCCTCCCAGATCGCCTTTTCTTTTATCAGTCGATTGCTGACCACGTTCTGTCCTTTGAAGGCGGCCCCAGGGTTGTTGTAGACAGCTCTGTTAAAGGATCGTCTCTCACCTTTGCAGTTATACAAGTGTGATTTTATTGGTTGACTAGATTCTGATGAACTGTTTCATGACTCATTAGGCTGGTGTTTTATATTTGGTTTAGAAAACCAAAATGCTTGTTAATTAACTTAAAATTATTATTTCATTGGCCAGAAGAGTTGGTGCAAATGGAGCATCCCAAAACCAGTAGCTGAGAAATCATGAAAAGTGATAGGCTTTGTAAGGAGGTAAGCAAAAAGAAGTAAAGAGATCCACCATCTTCCCCACGTGCCACTTAGAGGCTTCCAAGGCCTCTGTCTTCTACTGTCAGGCGTTCATCTGTCAGGTACTTGGTGTTGGTGGTTTGTGTTCAGACACTCTCCACCTGGTCAGTGCTAAGGGGCCACACGCCGCTGCACATGCGCCCCAGTGTGCCCAAATTCCTAAATATATCAGAAAGCTATAATGTCTTTAACTGTTGGGGAAAAAGGATGTCCTGGATCGTCTGAAAGTTTGAGAAATTCCTGATGGACAGAAGGCAGATGGAATCATATTAACGGTGGAAACCAGAATCCACTCCACCCCCTCTGTAATTTCTGGACTTGGCTGTGGTGAATGGAAGGTGCGTGGGCACACTGCGGAGCTGGGACCCAGCGCTCCCACCTGAGCACGCACGACAGCAAACCCTAGGAAAACCAGCGGGATGAGAGAGACTGCAAACTCGAGAAACTGAAGAGCTGACATTGGAGAAACCAGCTACTGTAAATAGAACCTAAGGAAGGAGACTTCAAGGGAAATGTGTTTATACCCCAAAGGAATAAAAAGAAAATCTTTAATTCATGAAACAAGAACAGACTCTTACGGGAAACAGTGAATTCTATTTCCTAGATCTTGGAAATAAAACATGATTGTTTAGCTAGAACCTCATTAAAGGAACTCTATAGCCTAATAGATACAACTAAAAGGAAGTAACAGTGAGCAGAGGAGAGAGCCAAAGAGTTTTCCTAGGTTTTAAAATGATTAAGAAATAGGTGTACAGAAAAGTAAATGTAACAAAAAGAGTCATTTCAGAAGTTTCAGGGTTCACAGAATATGAGTTCTGGGAGAAGAGAAGAAAAATAAATAGGGGGAGCAAATACCAAAGAAATAATGGAAGAAAGTTTTCAAAACAAGAAAATAATCCTTAGCATGAAAGGGCCCACTATAAATGTATTAAGAGGGCTTACATTTTACACATACAGTGGAAGTCTCAAAAGACTAAAGATAAGGAAAAATTCTAAAAGCTTCGAGATAGAGGAAACAGTTCAGCCTAGAATCAAGTTGCTGTATCAGAGTCTTATTGGCAACGCTGGATGCAGGAAAACAATGAAACAATATATTCATAGATCTGAGAGAAAATACTGTAGGACCTCAGAGTCCATACCCAGGGAAGCTGTCCCCTAGGTATTGAGATTCAGTGAAGGCATTTTTTAAGTTTGCAAGAACTCAATTTCCTACTCAAAATCCCTATTTTAGAGAATTACCAGAGGGATGCTGTCCAGGAAAATTCAAGGGGGAAGCAGAAGCATTAATAAGAGGGAAGAAAACGCAGCAGAAAATGCTTTAGGCTAGTAGTCTGGAACTTGAGCGGCTGCCTGTTCCTGACAGCACTGACCCCTGGCAAAAGCAGCTGACCCCAGGCAAAAGCAGCTGCCCAGAGGTCCTCAGTCCAGGCTGCTCTGCCACCCACCGTGGATGCCGCCACACAGCCAGGTCTCCAAGCTCTGCTCTTCTTTGAGATGCTCATCCCCCAACCCTCCCCGGCCCTGCCTAGCCTCTTGTACCTGCCTGTACTTGGGACCCAGTGATCTCCCTTCTCCCCTCCTAGATCCTTTGGCTAGGCTAATAATTAAATTGACATAAGACAGATAAACAGAAGAAAAATTAATTTTGTATGTACCAGAGTTTCATAAAAATATGAAACTCGAAGTGACAGAAACAGGGAGCTTTCATACCTTTTAGACAAAGAAACCGTAGATTTGTGGAGGGTTGAGCAAAGGGGTTTGGGCTTGGGGTAGTGAGCTGGTGAAGAGGTAGCACAGTGTGTCTCCATGGCATTCACAGCCCTAGACTCCCTCTCTGGTGATAAGGATGCCCTCTACCCCTCTGGTCTCTTCCCCATGAGAGGTTATCACCTGCTGAGTAGGGGGACAAGGAGGGTCAGACTATCCTTTTTGTACTGGCTATTTCTCAAGTACCTTTAATTCAGAAAAATCAAAAGGCCAAAGTGGCATATTTTGGGGTGACACATCCTGACCCCCTGCTGACTCAGCTTCCTTGGCGAATAACCCCTTCACCTTCTACCTTCACTGAAACTGGGCCAAGTGGGCCCCTGGAATCATGGCTCCCCCTGAGCAGCCTCAGGCTGGAACTGCTTTTTCTCTTGCACTTCACATTTCCCAAGACCTGGAGTTGAAGTAGATGTCTTCCTTGTACTCCATCACTGTTTCCAAATTCTTTCCTCTTCCTCCTCCCTGGATTTGCCATTGAGGTTAATGAAAGTACTAAAGTATATGTGTGTATACTTCTTCTTTATCATTCATCTGTCAATGGACATTTAGATTGAAGCCTTTTTAAAAGAATGCTGATACATTCATTTAAAAAAAAAAAGAAAGAAAAACCTATGACAAAGACCACGATAAACAAAGACTAATAACAAACCGGGAGAAACTCATTTGCAACTCAAATCCAAACTTGGTATGTTTTCCTAGTAAGAGCCTCTACTAATCAATAAGAAATATATTAATCACCCAGTTTTTTAAAGGGCCAAAAAAATCCCTTAGCAGAACAGAAATGTAAATGTCTCTTACACATTAGAAAAGATGCTGAGTTTCCCTAATAAAAAGAGAAACACAAATTTGAATGAGAAGGAGATGGCTATTTTCCACCAGATTGGCAGAGATCCCGAAGTTTGAGAACAGCGCTTTTGACAAGAGTATGGCCCTCTGTGTTTGTAGTGGCTAACAGTTGTCATCAAGGTCCGTGAGTAGAGGCTCTGGTAATCTCTGGCTCTTCCGTACAATAGGGCAGCATGCAGCTTGGAGAAGAAAGAGGAAGCACCCTGTGTGCTGATGTGTGATGGTCTCTGGAATTCATAAATCACGGCAGAGTGGTGTCGAGGCCTGCCGTCTGTCCATGTGCGGGGTGGGGAGGGCCCAGACCAGTATATGTCGCTTGGGTCTGTGTGAAGTAGCTCCAGCAGGAAGAAGCAGATTTTTAAAAATCTGACCGCAGAGCTCTCTTTCCAGACCCCAGTAAAAACTAAATATGTGGAGAGCTAAGTGCTCAGATGGGAAATGAGGGCCTACTGGAGAAGATAGCGAGGGGGCTGCCAGTGTCTGCATATGCAGACATTGTGGCGGGGCACCGGGAGCTGTCACACCGGCTGCTTCAGAGAAAGAGAATTTCTGGCTGGGAGACTGCTAGGATATTGTTTTTCACTGGTCCCTGTTTGATCATTTTGTGTTTGGACCATATGCATAAACCAAATAAAGATTCCCCCCACCCAGCCCCCAGCAGCAAGAAGTCCCTGGCAAATAACCTGCTTCACGTTCTAGTAGCTCACGCCTCACTGTAAATCAAGAGGCCCGAGAGCGTTTGGAACCTGGTGGGGGCAGGCTGCAGCCCTTAGAAGCCAGGAGGACGCCGCGAAAGAGGTGGCTGGCTCCGGAAGGGCCTTGAGTTGACTGAGTCCCCGGAGTGTGTTGATGGGGAGGCTAATTGTAGGGGCAGCTCAGCCATTTCTCACCTTCCATATGCATTCCCTTAGCCCATCAGTTGACCTGGTGAATAGGAAGTTTTCTTTTCTCCAGACTTTTTTTTTTTTCAATTTGGTAGGGTTTAGATTGTGCTGGGATGGCATGTCCCACCTTTTGTTTCTTTTTTAGCCTTATTTTGACAGTTTATTGGAATAATAAAAAAAAAAAAGTGAGGGAAGAGGCCTCTTCCTGTGCTTTACCTGACCATTTCTCCCTCTCTCTCCTCTGTCCCGGTGGAAACTTTCTCCACCCCTGCACCATTTCCAGTTGGTGGTTTCAGCTTTGTAACACCAGGCTAGGTCCACTGGCCAGTAAGCAGCCTTTTTCTGGGGTTTGCATCCCTGGAAAGTCCAGTTAGATGTTTTTCAGAGCATTTCAGGCTTGACAGGATTGGTTAGCCAGAGGGAATTGATTGTTGCAACAGTTTGCCCTTATTATTGTCCTCTTTCCTATTCCTTTTCACATGTTTCTGTTGTTTTAAAGGGTTTTGTTTGGATTAATTAATTACAGGAAAAGGAAAAAGCTAACCTTCATATAGCTGGAGTGGATCCAGTGCTTCAAGAGGAGGCAAGTCCTGGATCTGTGAGAGGGGGTGGGGTCAGTGGCCTTTCTAAATGATCGTGAGTAACTGATATTGCAATATCTCTGTTCCACAGAGGCTTTTGCAGAGTATTAATGATTAATAATGTTCATGACCTCTCACAGAGTTAAACTGGTTTCTCTGTGTCTCAATCACTGAAGTAGAAAATGTGGAGGAGTGATTTCTCCGGTGGAGGGGGTGGCCAGCCCATGCAGCAGATGAATTAGGAGTGCAGCCCAGAAGTTGGGCTCTGACCACCTTAACGCCTTACTCCAACCATCGTCACTTCCTTCCTTATTTTTTTAGTCAGCTTGTGGAGAGAGCGAAAGAAGCAATGGACTCTATTAACATCCAGAATGTAGAGTGAATGAACGACTTTAAAGACTTCCTTTCATCGCCTTTTTACTTTCCTCCTCATGTTTAAAACAAACTTTCTGGATTGATGACAGTCTCAGTGGCATTCCGGGACTTCCCTTCCCAATTCTCGTTTGACAGAGACACGTCGCGTTTTAGTCATTTCCCATGATTTACTTTGACTCTGCAGCACAGTGTGTATCTGAAGGGGCAGCCTTCAAAGATTTGTGTCTTTCTAAAACCTAACAACATACAGAACCTACTGAGCAATAAATATGATTCTGCAAAACCTTTTCTGTTAAGTGATGGAAGAGTATTCTAGCTTTTATCTCTTTAATCATTTCAGCAGTACACTTAACTGGGAACAGATCATTTCACCGGCTTGTCCAGTGGAGAGATAGACTGATTGACTTCTCAGAAACATTCCTTTCTCTTCTTTTCCTGATAAAAGGAACATTAAGATTTATTAACCCAGATTTGTTACCAGCTCAAAGTCATACAGAAGCATAGTATGAAACATCCAAATGCACTCTGCAGTCTCCTGATTCTGTCCTGGGTTCTGCTTTTCAGAGGCAACTGCTTTAAATCATTTAGCTAGTTCTTCTGGTATTATTTTGTTCATAATTTAAACTACTGTATTTAGTATACTGGGTTTTTGTTTTATTTCAATTTTAGACATTATTTGTTAACTTACTGTTAATCCTCATCTTTAAGGAACACCAGCTCCTGGTTTGAAAGAGAAGAAATTAACACTCTCTCCCCTTCCCTGAGCCTGGGTGTGGACTAGCTTTGTGTTTTCTTTCATGTATGTATTGTATTCGTTGTTGTTGTTGTTCAGTCATTCAGTCGTGTCTGACTCTGTGACCCCATGGACTGCAGCATGCCAGGCTTCCCGGTCCTTCACCGTCTCCCGGTGCTTGCTCAAACTTGTGTCCATTGGGTCAGTGATTCCATCCAACCATCTCACCCATTTTCCTCCCGCCTTCAATCTTCCCCAGCATGTTATTTGTTACTTTGCTTCATTTTCTATGTCCCTGTCACATTTTTTCCAAACTCTCCCACAGGTCTATGAAGTCCCTGTCAATACTTTTCTTGACTGTTGTCATTTCCATACCACCCCCACCCCCAGTCCCTTCTGAAGGCTTCCATTCTTCTGCTCAGGTCTGGACTCTTTGTTCTCTGGGCTTTCTATGCAGCTGGTGTTCTGGGCCTGCCTTCCATCCTTGTTTGTGTGGCTCCCCTGACTCCTGAATTCCTTGTCTTACTCTTTCTATTCCCTTGTTTAACAGAGCTCATCCTCCAGTAACATCCTGAGGAAATGATATACAGGAGATAAATTTTTGAAACTTAGCATGTCCAAAGATGACTTTGTTCTATCTTTACATTTTAGCAGTGGTTTTTCTGGATATAACATGAGGTGGGAAATTATTTTCCTTCAGAATTGTAAGGACGTTTCTCCACAGTCAGGCTTCTAGAAGTCTCAAGCCATTTGGAAGTCTTGAATTTTTGTATATGAACTCATTCCCCCACCCCTTTGAATGTTTTTAGGGTCTTCTGTTCTCACCAGGCACCCAGACCACCAGCAGTGAGAAGAACACACTTCTGTTTGCCTCTTGTTCTAGCTGTTCTTCCCATCTTATCCCTTCCACTGAGTCCACCAGCTCAGGTGCCCACTGAACAAGAGAGAAAGTTCGTATCTGCATAATTCTCCTACCTTGACATAGTTGGTTGTGGCAGCTGGAAGGAGTGGTCGTCTTTGCTGCAGCTCAGCTGGCTGCCAGTAGCAAACCTGTACACCTGAAGAATTCTTTCTGGCAGCTTCTGACAAGTTATTCAGTTGGCTGAATATTAAGTTAGCTAATTGCTACAATTACATCCATCCAGTGTTGGTTTTAGCTTCAAGACTAGACTCAGACATTGCTTCTGGCTCATAACATAGTAGAGTATACAACTTTAAAACTAGCCCCGAAGACCAAACCAACAAAAGCAGCTTGGCTGTGAGGTAACCAGTGGCAAGAGAAAAAGACTCATTTTTGACCTTCATTAAGTCTTTCCTTCTGTCTTCTGACCTGGTTGTTACAGAGCTTCATTTATCACAAAATATGAATGTATATATCAGTTTTGTGTTTTTTTGCAAATTCTCTTGTTATAGACCGAAAAAACAAAGATTCATCCAGCATTCCCTCTAATTCTGTCCCTTACTTGTGTTTTAATTAGGATATTTTAGCATGTGTCCACCAGATTATAGTTTATGGCAGGATTGTTGAACATTCTGCAGTCTCTTATCCAGTGACACTGAGGCCAGCCTAGGACCAATACCAGGCTCCTGACAGCCATTCAGGGAGGGATCTGCCATCTGTTGCAATGAACAAATGCTTTTCCCATGTCTAAAGTGCCAATTTCTCCTGCAGAAAACCTAGCTAAGGATACGCAGCACGTACAAGATTAGCCAACACTAAGAATTGTTACCTTGGTAGATATCATTAATGAAATCTGTTTATCATGTACCAAGTTGATATGTTTTCCCAGTATTCATACATTCTTTTAACAAATGTTTATTGAAAATGCCTGCCATGTACCAAGTGCTGTACCAGGTGTTTGGGTTATACCAGTGATCAAAACAGACATCAGCTCCAGCCTTTGTGGAGTTTCCACCCCAAGAGGAAGATGAACAATAAACATAATAAATAAATTATGTAGTGTGTTAGAAAATGCTGAATGTTACGAAGAAAAGAGAAATCTGAGGAGGGTAGTTGGAGCAGGACCGTGGGGTGAGGGTAAAGGTTAGCATGTTGAATAGGATGATAAGTGTAAATCTCACTGAGAAGTTGAAATCTGAGTACAGATTTGAGGGAGGTAAGAAAGTTAACAAGATGTTCTATTGGAAGAGAGCATTTCAGGTGGGAGGAATGGCTTGAGTCTAGGCCTTCAAAGGTGGGGTTAGTCTTAGAGAGGAGGTCTGAGAGGTAGGTACCTGGCCAGGTGCTGTGCCTTCTGCTAAGGTGTGGGAAGCTGCCGCAGATGAGGTCTACTGGGCAGCTAGTGAAAGTCTAGGGTTAGGAAGCGAGGTCTGGGCTGAAAACAAGGCATCTGGGAGTCAGAGGCAGTTTACTGGTCCGTAAGCCTCGGGACTGGATGAAATGACTCAGGAAGTGAGTGTCTGTGAAGAAAAGCCATCCAAAGATGGTGTGCCAGAACACTCCAAGGGGCCCCAAAGCAGCCGACAGCAGCAGTCGAGCAAACTGTGCGCCTTTCTACAGGCATGGGGACTGTTCCAGATCAAAGGGGATCAACTTTTCTTGGTTTGGAGTCTTTCAGGAGAAAAAAGTCGAAATTTAAAATATACTTTGCTGCCAAAGATGAATTAGCTTCAGAAAAAGAACAAGCACCTGCTAAAGATTCATAGTTTTTCTCTAGCAGCAGCAAGATTTTAATTTGTTTCTGGATTCTAGAGAAGCATCTTTTTAAGGGCATGAAATGATAAAAGTAGGAATGACAAGAAGTGTTGCTTTTCTGCTCTGTGCCAGGCACCGTGCTGCCCAGGGCTTTCACATAACATCCACGCTGTGGATGTTACTGGCTCTTTGTTGACTTCTCTACCCCACCTTGACTCGTTGGCAAGTTCCTTCTCATCTTGCACATTTCAGATACCTCCCTCTCTACAGCCTTCCCCAGCTCACACCGTTAGGCTCCTAAAGCACTTGGTCTTCTCATAATCTAATTACTTGTTTGCGTCTCTGTCTTGAGCAAATGAATTTAATGAGGCTAAGAAATGTGTCTCTCTCTCTCCAGTGGCCAGCAGAGTCCGGCACACTGAAGGCACTCAATAAATGAGGGCTAGGTTGATGAGCATCCCATTCAATCGTCACACTTCAAGGCAGTTATTATTATCCTCAGTGTTCTTGGGCTTCCCTGGTGGCTCAGTCAGTAAAGAATCTGCCTGCAGTGCGGGAGACCTGGGTTCAATCCCTGGGTTGGGAAGATCCCCTAGAGAAGGAAGGGCATTGCTGCCCACTCCAGTATTCTGGCCTGGAGAATCCTCATGGACCGAGGAGCCTGGCAGGCTACAGTCCATGGGGTTGCAGAGTCAGACACAACTGAGCAGTTAAGCACACACACAGATTAATGAGTTACCTGAGGCTCAGATAACTTTTCTCACCCAAATGGTTTTAAAAACAAACAAACAAAAAGGTTTAAGTGGCAGGGGCAGTTTTCTGCACCTAATGCTAGGCCACTGCACCTCACTGCTTTAAAAACACAGCTCCAAAGTAGTGATGATGATATTCAGGACTTAGCTATATAAGTGCTCAGATATTCCAGTATTCCTGTCTGAAGTCTAGATTTCTGATTTTCATGGCTCTTATGAAATATATATATATATATATGACCATCAACATATGGGACAAGTTGAAATTTTAAAAGTGTTTCTTATAGTTAGTACAACAGATACCAACTGTATAGTTTTAAACTGAGGATTTAAAATTATTAGCTGTCTGGGACTTCCTGGTAGTCCAGCGATTAAGGCTCCATGCTTCCACTGCAGGGGACCTGAGTCCAATCCCTGGTCAAGGAACTAAGATTCTGCGTACTGTATGGCATGAAAAAAAGTAATAATAATAAAAATTTTTAAATAGTAAAATACAAATATTATTGATAGCTGGGAGAACAGGCAGATCTGTAGAGACAGAACATGGATTAGCTCCTGGCCTGGACCTGGAGGAATGGGGGTGACTGCTAATGAATGGGTATGAGGACGAGGTTTTTTTTTCTTTGAGAGAATGATAAAATGTTCTAAAATTGGACTGTGATAGTGGCTGTACAACTGAATACACTGAGAACCATTGACTTGCATACTTTAAATGAGTGACTTCTTTAGTATGTGAATTGTATTGCAGTCAAGCTGTTTTTGAAAGTATTAACTGAGTATAAAAAATGATGTGTCACCAGTTTTTCCAGCATTCTTTTATCAGTAAAATACAAATCAGTTTGGTAGCTTGATCTTCACTCTTAGAAAAAAGCTCTTCATGACAACTAGGTAAGTTTGGGAGAGGGGAGTTGTTTTGTGTGAATGCCCTTTTAGTTTTAGTAATATCATTGAAATGAGACCACTGGTGTCAATACCTCTGGCTCCAAACCTCCTTCCCTCTGGGCAGCGGGAATGGTGAACTTGCTCACACAGTCTTTGCTGAATTACCAACTGGGCCTCACAGTGACGGGAAGGGCTTCATGAAGCCACTGGCCCCCAAGGAGAGGGTCACCGCCTCTCCCAGGCTGCTCCTGGCTGCAGGGCAGGGAGCCAGAGACAGAGGTCTTGCTCTCACAGCAGGGAAAGAGTGATGCCAAGTTTCCCAGGGCAAGTAATATACAAGGATGAATTGGAGCACTGTACAGTCCACCCTTGCATCTTTAGTTAATGATATTGAGTTTGATTTGTTTTCATTTTCTCGAACCATCTGTGCTAGGCAGGGTTGGCCCAGCCAGCAGTTGCTAAAGCTCCTTGTTCTCACCTATTGCCCATGATCCATAGTCATACATTTACCTTATGACCCATTGTGGATCGTGGTCATAAAGGCTCTGAGGGGATCCCAGCATGCAAAGAAACTGGATTTGTTCAAGGTTCATCCATCATTCAGCAGTGTGGGTGGATGACAGAAGCCTCATGAAACAGTCTATATTTCTGAATGAAAAAGTTTCTTCAGCAACCCCTGAATGGCAGATTAAAGAAAGAAACTCTACTTAGCTTTATCATTTTTTCTTGCCTTAGAGATGGAGGGTGGGAATTCTTTTTAGTGGTCAGTGATGCAGTGCTTAAAAATCTTCCATTTATTAAAGAGAAGCTATGTTGTGGTTATACAGATTAGCCAGCTGTGGTTAACATATATGAAAACCATTTCCTAAGTGTAGTGAAAAAGAAAGTTTTCTGCTTTCTCTACCAGACTACGTGGGAACAGATATTTCTCTTTATTGAAATCCATTGCATTGCTTTAGCGAAGTGACACCTCGGGCTCAGGCGGGAAACAAGCCCCTTCTTTTTGATCACCCTTGTGCAAGTGATTGCTTCCCAAGGACTCTTTGAATCCTGGCTTGTAAGGGGTGCTGTGACAATGGGAAAACTGTGGAAGATGGTGTGTCCTGGCTTTTTGAAGACAGGCGCAGACCACAGCTTGGGGTCTGGCCTCGTTGAGTTGCCCATTGAGTGAGCAGTGTAGTGCCTTCTGGGAGGCCAGAGAAGATCCCCTGGCCAGCGAGTGAGCGACTGACAGCGAGTCACGGACTCAGCAGACACGCCAAGTGCTAGGAAATGACCTGTTGCACCATTCAGCCTCATCTAATGAGAAGACCGTAAAGCACACCCCTCTCCAGACAGAACTGTGAGGTGTCAGGAATCTAGCTGTGTCCAGTGTTCATATCCTTCTGCTTTGCAATTTAGCATGCTTGTTTAGTAGCGGTGAGAAGTTGAGGATGGAGGGGGAGTACTTTTGCAAAATATATGCTAGCTAACTCATCTATGTTTCATCTAAAGCCTTGTGGTTAATGTGCCCACCCATTTCTAGAAAGGAGCACAGGCATGATTGGTTTCAGTGAGCGCTCCCTCATCCGACTGAGGACACCCCCACATCCTGCACCTTTAACCTGATCTCAACCTGGGAGGTGGCCAAGACTTTAAAACGTGTTTTATGTTGACATCCTCAGACATTTTCATGAGGAGAGAGAGACCTGCCTGAGAAAAAGCAAGCTGGGAGTCAAAGAAAGCAGAATGCTGAGGTCTGAGAAAGCACACTGACTCCCGAGTCAGCAGTTAGCCAGGGCAGCCCGGTCAGGGCACGTTTGTCTCCCGCTCCACGCTTGGCTTCTCAGCGACCGCTGTCTCTGGGAGAGGCGCTCTTCTCCTGACAGGATCGGACTGGTCAGGGTGAGCGGGGCTCCTGCCCTCGGCCTGCCCTGGATTGGTCTCAGGGAGGCCCCAGAGCTCTGCTCTGCTCATCCCGCCTCTGCCCTGGGGCTGTGACTGGTTGGTGCTCAGTTGGAAGCAGTGTCTGGAGAACAAGTTGTGCCTGCCTCAGTTGAGCTCCCAGGGTTCTGCCTAAAGAAAAATGCCATTATGGGCTTTGTTGGAAGCTGTATTTAATAATTTCTTTAAAAGTCTGTCTCAGAAATGTAAATGGTCTGTTTGTGTTGGTCAGTATATTATTCTCCCCACCTGCGCCTGATCATGCAAATTAAAGCAACAGCAGCACCTCTGGGGAGAGGCCTCCATTCCCCCCAGGCATAATTGGAACATTTACTCCTTGGAGAGCCCCTCGGCCTGCTTCAGGCCCCAACCGCTCTAACGTGGTGGCGGCTCTCCCCTGCCCGCCCTGGGCCCCACCATGGGAAT
Organism: Antilocapra americana; assembly: GCA_007570785.1. Classification (NCBI taxonomy): domain Eukaryota; kingdom Metazoa; phylum Chordata; class Mammalia; order Artiodactyla; family Antilocapridae; genus Antilocapra; species Antilocapra americana. The sequence continues at coordinate 1,327,491 of ML663572.1, forward strand.
GGTGAGGAAGGAAGTTGCCAGAGCAGAGGCGGGAAGGGCTGTGGCATTCTCTCTTTGCCAGGGAGTGAGATGAGACCACATGGGAGTGGGCAAAGGAGAAGGGAAGCCACCGAGTGTTGTTGCCTCAAGGTCTGGGGGGCAGGCCAGAGGGCTTTTCTTTGCCTCTGACTTTGCATTGACTTCGCTTAACCCTCTGCACACCGGGCCTCTGACCGCTGAGAAGAGAATCTAGATGTCAAGGTGGATGCTTCTGTGTTGGCCAGGGACTCTGCTCTCCATTGGCAGTTCTAGTCTAGGACCTGCTGATGCGCATAACCCTAGGCCTTTCTCCAGTTACTGCCTTTTCACTTTTTGGAGACTTTCTTACACCCAGAGGTGATGGGGCATGAGTCACCCCCCAAAAAAGAAAATTTGTATATATAGAGAGAAGGAGAAAGAGAAAGCAAATGTGGTAAAATGTTACTAATTGGTGAATTGCAATGAAGGGTATTTAGATAAATAGTTGTTCTCTGCTTCCAACTTTTCTGTCACTTTGACATTCTGAAGCTGGACAGCTGAGAAGCTCTCCGCAGACCACACTGGCCCCCTTGTGCCGTCACACTCCGTCTGGCAGAAGCAGGAGCAGACTGAGTGCTCTGGGGCTCACCACCCGCCTGACAACGCAGGCCTTTTACATCTTCATACAGCTTTTTTCTCTGCATTAAGTGTGTGAACCAAGCACTGCAAAGGCCTCATGTGCGCCAAGGGTTGGTGTGGAGAAGGACCCATTCTTTCCTAATGCTTGTCTAACTTTGACCCGCCCTGAGAGGTCTGAACTAGGCAGATTAATGAAAACAAACAACAATAAAAACAAACAATTGCCTTCTGTGGCATGGGGCCCAAGCCCACTGAGCTGGTTTCAGCAGAACAATAGACCAGCGGGGGACTGTTCTCCACAAAGAGGGGCATTAACTTTCTCTTGGCATATGATGCTAATAAACTGCTGCCCAGCAGCTCAGTTAGCTGTCCCAGAGAATAAGTCCATTTCAGTGTGGTTTGAGAGTCCCCAACCACAAGTTACTTGTCTCAGAAATACTTGACCTTGATCATAAGAAAGACCAGAGACTGTGCAGTTACAGGACTCCTACAGCTTTGAGGAGAGCTGACTGTGGAGGGATGGTGTGTCTTCTGTAGGAAGAGCTGCTCATTTAAATAGAACCAAGTCAGCTAAAATAGTCCTCCCAGCAAGCAGAACAGTCCTGTGCTTAAGATAGGGAAGAAAAAGTTGGAAAGGGCTTTCTGTAATATAGTATTTTAGAAGAGCTTAGAATTCAGGGCTTTTGCTACCAAAGTCATCACATAGTTTTCACAGACATGCTGTAAAGATGGAGAGCAGCTGAAATCAAATCAGACATAACTTAACTTCCCTTTACTCTTGGATTGGCATAAGATCAATAAAACTGAGTTAGCAGACCATTTTCTATTTGTACAAAAACTGTGAAGCTGCTACTATTTGCCAGCTTTTATTTCACCTTTTGGTGGTTGATGCCGTTTTTATTTTTCTGGGTTTTTTTTGGCTGGCAGTGTATCAATGTCAATATTTCTGGTTTTCCACTTTACTGAGCCCAGTGTCCCATAGGATACTGGCAATCCAATGTTGGGAAGTGAATAGGATTTAAATTCTTTTCCTAATGTGCCACTGGCTTCCAGTCCATTTCCTTGAGTCGTCTGGTCTTGGGCTTTGGGAAGATTACTTAGAGACTTACACAGGTGGAGAGTGAAATTGGCCCAGGGACTGGGGCTTTACTTTTCATTCTTAGGGATTTCAGCTTAATCCAAAGAAGATCTGCAAGAGAACAAGCAGACAGCTATCACTGAAGCAGACAGCTCTCACTGAAGAATTTCCATCATAAACCTTGTTCGCATTTCTCAGGAAGTACCATGCCAGTTCCAGACCATTCTGTGGCTCTTAGTCCATGGGTGATCTACGAAAAGTCCACTCCTGCCTTGTAAACAGACGACAAAAACTCAGGAAACTGCTTATCTCTGCCAAAGAATCTTAGTTCCAAATAATTTGCATTTTAGTGGTTAAGCAAGTTGTTAGTTGGAAGTCAGAGACTTGAGCTGGGCTGTGTGTGTTGAAGTTCCAAGGAGAGGTCAGTGGCGCGCCTGTGCACCTGTGCTGACCTTATCCTTGCTGATTCAATTTGGGAGCTTCCTTTTCTTTGCTGTTGTTCAAATGCAGTGTTAAAAACTTCTGTATAAGAGAAAATTCATTTGTCCACTGTCAAATCCTGTTAAACGTGTAGTGATCACATACCATACAAAGCTTTGTACGATACTGAGTGAGCCAAGAATGAGTAAGACACGGGCCCTGTGTACAGTGAGCTCCAGGACAACAGGGAAGATAAGAATATTCCCCCAGCCCCAAAATCAGCAATGAAATTGGAATGTGGAAGGGATGGCCAAAGGTTATCTGTCCTCATCTCTAGTATCAGCAGGGTGATCAAAAGCACCGGCTACTGGACCCAGGTCTCTCTCACTGTGTACCTAGGCAGACTCCTTAACCTTCTTAGAGTTTAGTTAACTCATCTCTAAAACAAAGAGCTTGCAGTATCCGGCCTCTCAGCTGCTCCTTCTTTCGTGCCCTAATATTGGGTGTTTGGTCACAATTTTTTTCTATAACCATCTCCTCTACCAGATTTTCTCATGGAAGCCAAGAATTATGCTTTATATATTTTTGTATCAATCCCTAGTTCTAAGCACACTGTCTGGTGTACGGTAATTTCTGAGTTTCTGAGTAATCTCTGTCTGATGGGTCCAATGAACGATTGGACTCTAAATTCATTCCCAAACCTCAGATTCTATTCTGTGGGGCCACTGGGCGCCTGAGGCTGGTTTTAGAGATCATGGGAAAGATGCTCCCACTCTTTCTTGAGAACCAGTTGCTGTGTCCTGCCATCCTTTCTATTTCTGTTTAAGAAGTTGTTTTTCCAGCTTCTTTCCAGTACATCTTTTTTTTTTAAATTATTTATTTGGCTGTGCTGGGTCTTAGTTACAGCATGTGGGATCTAGTTCCCTGACCAGGGATCGAACCCGTGCCCTCTCCATTGGCAGCACAGAGTCTTAGCCACTGGACCACCAGGGAAGTCCCCCAGTACATCTTATAAATAAATAGCAGGATCCAGAGCTTCACTGAACGTGGCCAGATAAAGCAGTGCTTTTGCTATGGAACAGATCAGTTGGGTGAATCTGTGTCCATGTTCATGGGACTGGAACAAAGAACACATGTTACTTTAATATCTGTATAACAGATTCAGCAGGATGGACTTTATCATTTAGTTGCAATGAATTTTGTTAAGCTTACATTTCAGGGGCTAAAAGGCAACAGAAGTTCTAGCAGATTATCATTGTAAACTTTGAATTCAGAAAGGAAAAAGACAACAGTCATTTTACCCTTTTATGCTTTTCACTTTTCTGAGATTCTGAATCTTCTTTTGTGAGGTCTTGGTTGGTGTCTGGTGTTGGGACAGGTTATCAGGCTCAGCATGGTGGGAAGGGAATTGAGATAAGTGCTGACTGATGGGGAACAGACAGAAAGCACCAAAGAAAAGGCTTAGGAAGAGTCTCTTTCACAGCGTGCTGCGCACTCAGCCACACTGTGATGGCACAGAAGCCAGCTGGCTAGAGTGACGGCCTTGCTCCTCGGATGGAGCTAGTGTTCACAGCAAACATGTGGTCGTGAGATCAGCAGAGCAGGGGGAGGCAGTGGGAATGTCCTGGGTTACGTGGAAGACTTCTTGGCAGCAATATTCTGGACATGTCTGAATCTAACATTCTGGGTGCGTTCTGAGGGAGCAAGTGCAGGGGCCCTCCTGTGAGCTTTGGCCTCTGCAGTGAGGGTTCTCTTGAATGTGGTTTCTGTGACAGAGCTCACCCCACTTTAGAACCAAGGCTGAAAAGTCTGCAGCTAGGGAAGGGGTTGAGCTGTCAGAGCCAACTTTCTGGTACTCTCTTGCCCTTATGGCTTAGGATCCAGAACAAACTGTGATGCCTGAAGCTGCACGGGTTCCTGCTGACAGCAGAGAGGTCACCAAGGGAATTTGGAGTCTCCCCTTTGCCTGATGGCCCAGGACACACCTGCTCGGTGCCTGTGGGACGCCAGTGCCGGGTCACCGTCTCCTAGCCCAGCCGCTGTTGTGAGGGGGCATGTAGGGCACGGTGTGGTTTGCACTTCCCAGCAGGGCAGAGACACGGCTCCCAGCTGCAGCCCAGAAGCTGACTGTCTGCTGCCTGCTTCAGCTTTCCTGAAAACCTGATGGCTGAACCTTCGCAGCAGAGAGAGGGCCAAGGTCGGGGTCGGTCTGCCTTCCTGAAGGCTATGATGGACTGACGCCAGGATTGCGCGACTGCAACCCTGTTTCAAGGTGGGAAGTGAGTGTGAGACCCCACCTGCCAGACTCCAGGAGAGGTGCTGGTCTCAGTGATGAGGCGCTCCACATGCTTCGGCTGCTGCTGTAAATGTGTCGTTCACTTTGCTTTAGCCTCAAATGAAAGATGGGTAATTTTGCTTTTGAGGCCATCAGATTAGGAAATGTATATCCATGTGCTGGAAAGAGATTTGGAAACCCAGAACTTAAGTGTCCACACCATACAGAGCCGGCGCAGGGCAAGTCATGTTTCTCCTGAGCGTCTCTGTTAGATTCCCAAAGGTTTTGAGTGCAGGTGGCTCATTTGGGAAGGCATCTCAAGAAGGGGGAGGTGAGGCCGGGACCGGGGAAGAGCCAATACAGGCATGTGTGCTGCCCAAGGCCACAAGGGCTCTGCGGCACCGGGACGTCCGAGAACCACTCAGTGTGCCTCCCAGAGCCGCCTCTGTGAGCACAAGAGCTAAGGCTTAGCCCGCCTAGCCACCAGCTCCCCACATTCATCCCACCACAGTGCCTGTGACGTGTGGACAGGGCCGGAGCAGACCCCGTGGCCAGAAATGAGAAGCCTACAGGTACGCGGTTCTGGTGAGGTGTCAGCCGTGGCCCCTGGCGTCCCCAGAGCTGACCGGTGTGGCCACAGCTGAGAGTGGAGTCCCTCAGGCACATGTTACAGACGGGCAGGGCTGCGACGGGACCGAACCGGGGCACTGTTGAAGCTCCAGCAGGAGGTGTCCAATCCAGAGTGCGGGAAGGGCCTGGGAAAGCCTTCTGCAGGAGGCGGTGTCCCAGCTGAGACAAGACCAGAGAGGTAAACGGCAGGGTCGGGATGGTGTGCCTGGAGCTTTGGCTACAAAGGGAGATGTGGTGAGAGAGGGTCAGAAAGAACTTCAAGAGTGAAGGCATTTAGACTTTATTGTAAGAGCAGTTGGGGGGCAGGGAGGAGATACTTAAAGATGTGATAAGCTTCGTATTTTAGGAAACTCACTCTGAAGACAACATATATTAATAGAATCAATGCCAGGATGGAACAGGTGAGTGATGGGACAAGATAAAAGTGAGGGAGACAAGTAAAAAGGCTACTGAATTATCCAGGTGAGAGAAAATAAAACTGGGAACCAGTATAGTGCAGCAGGTGAGAAATGGAAAGATTTGAGCCATATTAAGTTTCCTCATTCCCCCTCATGCTCTCTTCCTGGTAAAATATCACCGCCTGCAATGCAGGAAACACAGGTTCAATCCCTGAGTCAGGAAGATCCCCTGGAGAAGGAAATGGCAACCCACTCCAGTGTTCTTGCCTGGAGAACCCCATGGACAGAGGAGCCTGGCAGCCCACGGTCCATGGGGTCACAGAGAGGTGGACATCATTGAGCAACCAAGCACACACTCATGATCTGTTCCTGGTAAAATATAGTCTGTGTGTGTTGATGGAGAGACTGTTGTAGGGACTGAGTTATCTGGAAAAGAATTAGGAAGTATGAATTGAAAGCTCTTTAAAAACTGTTTGGAAAATTCATAAACAAATTGGGAACAAAATAGCCATTAGAAAAGCTCTCAGGTAAATTCACACACTAGAGGTGAGCGCACAGTACCCCACACTGAGGGCCAGAAAAGCCTTGTTTTATCCTGGATCAGTATCTACTGTTGGTTTGACCTTTGCTGTATCATTTAACCTCTCTACTCTTGGTTTATTTGTCCAACTCCAAACGAGGACAGTGACGCCTGCCCAGCTTCTTCTTAGTTGATTTGAAGCTGACAGCGTATAGTAGGGTACGACCACAACGGGGAAGCCAACATCCCCTCCACCAGCATGAACAGAATGGGAATCTGGAGGGCACTTGTCCAGCCCCTAGAGTCTTGTGTTCACTGTGGACACTGGCCTATCACCTCTCTCCGGGTCAGAGGTAGTAAGCCATCCCTCCCCGGCACTGTGCTGCAGGGAGGTGGGACTTCAGACTAGTTGGTGAGACAAGATCACCTCGAAGGTTCCTCCTCCACCTCTGAGACTCGGTGCTCCTTTTTCACAGGCATTAGGGAGAATAAGATGAGAAAATGGCTATGAAAAGCACTTGGAGAATTAGCCTCCTAGACAAGTGAGAGGTATTATCAGTGTTATCAGTAGGCCTTGTGATGTCAGCTCATAGAGTTTTTAGATGTCTTAACTCTCGCATATCCCAGTAAAGCAGAAAGTGGTTTCTAATTTTCTGTATGCTATGTATAACTTGTTTTACTTTCTAAAGAGACCAAAAATCATGTCCCTTCCACAGTTCCTTCTTCTTGTAGTACCTTCTTACTAGCTGCTGTCTGTTTTGTTTATTTGAGCTCACACATTGAACATTGACTGGAAGCATGCGACTTGCCAGGACTTGAACTTGGGCACGTGGGTCTTCTCCCGCTGTCCATGATAGCGTCACCAGCAAGCAGAGCACAGGCTGCACATTCCTTGCTCTTGGGGTGAGGAATGTTCTCCACCTCCTAGGAAAAACCAGGGTCCTGACTCACAGGAGTTGAAAGGAAATGATCTTAAGAGTCTTTTAAATATGACCTCTTGCTCATCGGTGTTGGGATCTGGTTCTTGCTGTCTTGAAAGGATTCCCTGGGGCTTCGGTGCACAGGCGATGATAGTGATACAGGGTGGACAGCACTCACGGCGCACCTCCACTCTGTGCCAGGTGCTGTCTGAAGCACTTTACACAGTGGACGTGCTACCGCCCCGTGAGGAAACCAAGGCAGATGTACTGATGGTTAAATAACTCGCCTAAAGTCACATGGTTCAACTTGGAATGTGAACCACGGCATGTGATTGTAAAACCAAGACTGAATCATGCTGGACTTCTCTCTCCTTGCAGGCAGAGACCTGCCTGTCATACACACCAGAGAGCGGTGTTTAGGATCTCCTGTCCCCAGCTTGTCAGAGCGATCGGAGGTATTAAGCACGAAAAGTGCATTAGAATTCTGGTCTCTTTGCTGTGTTCTCCTCTCCAGACAGGAAGTGCCCTAGATGCAAACGTGGCTTCCATTAAGATAAGTAGCTTGACTCTAGGGAGGCCCATGCCAGTCAGAAAAACCATTAATCAAAGAGATTAGAGCTCTGACATGCTACATGTTTCATGTTTTTGCTTTCCCTAGGTTAAAAAGATCAAGTGGCATGAGCAGCCTTTTGGGGAAAATCGGAGCCAAGAAGCAGAAGATGAGCACCCTAGAGAAGTCCAAGCTGGACTGGGAAAGCTTCAAGGAGGAAGAGGGCATTGGCGAGGAGCTAGCCATCCACAACCGAGGGAAGGAGGGGTAAGAACCAGCGCATTCTGTTCCTCTGAAACCCTCGAAACCCTGGGAGAGATCTTTGCACACACACCACCCAATGTAAGTAGGCGGGAGCTTTTCACAGTGAAATGAAAAATGTGAGCGCTCTGCTTTGTTGCTGAAGCTCTGCTCTCATGTGGGCAGCTCCCTCCGGTGAGGGAGATGCTGAGGAGATGGGCAGGGGCTGGGAGGGGGTGTGAGCAGGAGCTCCCTGGGGAACAGGCGTGGCTGCCACACTGAACCCACCGACGTGCGCCTCCGTGAACGTAAGTCACCTCCTTCGTTCATGTGGCCAGATCAGCTCACCACATCAGCCCTGGCCTCGTCTGAATTAATCGGTCTCTGAGAAGCCAGGCAAACCAGTGCATCAAACGCAGAGCCAGGAGAGTGCCTAGATGTTGTCACATTATTGTGGGATTTTTTGTTTGTGTCACTGTGATCCGGGTGGGCCCTTGGTTTCAGCCTGTGACACAGCAGCCCTCAGACAACGCCTGACCATCACTGTATCCTCTTCTTCTTCACTTCGCAGTACAAAGAGGGTGTCCATAAACTGCTCAGGCATGCCCCAGGAGAAACAGTTTGCAGTGGTTTCTTAGGAACCTCAGAGGGAGTCAAGAACAGAGTTACTGCAGAAGTGGGTCCGTGGCTCAGAGAGGCATGTGTGGCCCGGCAGACGGCCCCGCGCCCCCTGCCCCTCGCCGGCAAGTACTCTCCCTGCGGTCCCTGTGCACCCCTAAGGCTCAGCTCCTTTGCCAGTAAAACTGGGGTAATAGTATCACCCTTGGTGGCCGTGAGGCTGTCTTGAGGCTGTTGTGTGCATATAGCACAGGCAGACCTCGGAGGTACTGCAGGTTCAGGTCCAGACCAACACGATGAAGCAAGTAACACAATAAAGCCTTCATGTGAGTTTTTTGGTTTCCCAGTGTGTCTGAGTTACGTTTGTACTGTACTGATGGTCTGTTACGTGTGCAAGCATTCTGTGTGAAAGACACTGTACAGACCTCATCTAAAAACACTGTCATGATGCCGACAGTCATCTGACAGTACTAAATTGCCACAGTCCTGCAGTGTGTGGAAAAACGGTGTCTGCACAGTGAGCGTGGTGGAGCACAGTAAACGAGACGACATGCCTGTCCACGTGCAGCCTCTTGCAGAACACCTGTCGGTGTCACTTAAAGGTGTGTATTAAGTGGTAGTCGCTCAGGTTTATTTATAAGCTGAATTCTAATAGAGAGGTGGAAGATTTGTTGGGGGGCGGGGTCACTTTTCTAGATTAGGTTTCAAGACTATGTGAATGAATGTAGAAGCTGATCAGGATATGAAAATTTTTTTCTCTAATGACTTGATGAGCTTGTGAGCTTCTGAGTTCGTCTGTCAGAGATGATTTGCCACAGGACAAAGGCAGAAGTGCCAGAGCCATTGAGGAAGGCCCACGAGAAAGCACTGGCAGGGGTCCGTGTTACCCGGAGGTCTCTGATGCTCGCCCCAACCTCCCCTCTCTGATTCAGCCCAGGCAACTCAGCCCCGCCTCTGCTCGTGTTTGCCCAGTGATCTCAGGCAGCGGAGGAGCTGCCAGTGTGTGCCACACTACTGCTTCTCTGAGGATTGGTTGTATGGGTGAGACAGTGTTCTTTCTGTTAATAGAGGTCTTGTAAAAGTAAGGAGCGGTGCTGCTGAAGATAAGGGAGAGATAAGGAAATGTAGGCTGGAAGCGAAAACAAGATGAATAAAAAGGACATCCGCCCCAAGAGGGCTTTTCAGGCAATGGAAAATCGTATAACTGGGTTAGGGAACAGCCGAGAGCACGGGACTTTGCAGCTCTCTGCTATTCCCTCGTCTCTGAGCCTTTCCCCCCGGCCAGACAGTTCCACGGATCTGACTATGTTTTTCCAGTGCTGATCTCATGGCTGCTGTGCCCTGCTTCGGCTCCTCTCACCTGCCCTCTCCAGCGCCCACCCCACACCTGCACTCCCTGCCTTTCCTGGCTCCTGCTGGCTGATTAAGGGCCCAGCCCCTAGTCCAAGGAAGGAACTGTTGCTCTGGTTCTTAATCTTGGCTAAGCACGAGTATCTTCTGGGTTTTTTCCCAACGTTCACATGACAAAGACATCCCTGTGCACTGCTGAATCAAGAGTCAAGGGTGTGAGTGTGTGCATGCACACGTGTACACATACACAGTGGAATACTACTCAGCCATACTTCCTTACACCTGCCAATTCAGGGGACATGGGTTCGATCCTTGGTCCGTCAAGATTCCACATGCCATGGAGCAACTGAGCCTGTGCACCACAGCTACTGAGCTCACACTCTGGAGCCCATGAGCTGCAACTGCTGGGGCCATGCACACTTTAGGGCCCTCAGGCCATAAATACTGAGTCCAAGTGCTGCAACTACTGAAGCCTATACAATCTCAAGCCTGTGCTCCGCAACAAGAGAAGCCTGCGAATGAGGAGTAGCCCCTGCTCGCCACAACTCCAGAAAGCTTGCATGCAACAACGAAGACCCAGCACAACAGCAGCAACAACAAAGAATGAAATTTTGCCTTTTGCAGCAACATGGATGGACTTGGAGGATATTATGCCTAGTGAAATGTTTGGTGAAATAAGTCAGAGAAAGACTCATACTGTATGCTATCACTTATATGTGGAATCTCACCTAGAAAATAAAACGTAAATAAGCTACATGGGAACACAGCCAGTATTTTATAAAAATGATATGGAGTATATCCTTTAACAATGATGGATTACTAGGGAGTTCCCTGATGGGCCAGTGGTTAGGACTCTGCTTCCACAGCAGGGGACACCTGTTTGATCTCTGGTCAGGGGACTAAGATCCACAAGCCATGCAGCGGTGGCCAAAAAATTGTGAATTGCTATGGAGAATCCCATGGACAGAGGAGCCTGGTGGGTTACAGTCCATAGGGTCGCAAAGAGTCAAACACAACTGAAATGACTTAGCACAGCACACCTAAAACTTTTATAATATTGTGCATCAACTGTACCTCGATTTAAAAAAAAAAATCACAGATACCAGTATCTTTGAATCTCTCCTCAGGTGCTTCTCATGTACAGCCAGGATTAAGAATCACTAGACCACAGCAACAAAATTCTAGAAATGAGAGCAAGACAGTCAGCTGCTGGGTGAGCCTTTCCAGCACCTGCGTAACTAGAAAGCCAACTTCAGAACATGCAAGAAGATGTCTGTGGAGAAGTGCACCCAGGTCCACAGTACAAGCCAAATCTGAAAGCTCTGTTTGGTCAGGTCCCCAAAATCCCTTACAAACATGCCAGCGAGAGCCGAGGTCATCTGGGGAGAGTCTACTCTGAGGGTGGAGAATCCCAGACAGGGTTACCCTGGAACAAAAGCGTTCTCTACTGGCACTAAGAAGGGGGAAAGATCATATTTGATAACATCTCAAATAAGGAACTTGTGAGTAATCTTTGGCCTCTACCATAGTTATTATGAGACTGTGACCTTTTTACAGGGACCATATTTAAATTGTTCTCACATAGAAGAATCCAGATCACAAACACATAAAATGATTACAGGTGATAAAAATATTCCTGTAATATAGTCCTGATTAAAATAAGAGAGAGAGAGTGAAAGTGCTCAGTCGTGTCCGACTCTGCGACCCCGTGGACTGTAGCCCACCAGGCTCCTCTGTCCATGGGATTCTCCAGGCAGGAATACTGGAGTGGGTTGCCATTTCCTTCTCCAGAGGATCATCCCGACCCAGGGATCGAACCCGGGTCTCCCTCATTGTAGGCAGACGCTTTACTGTCTGAGTCACCAGGGAAGGCCAAAATAAGATAGAGCTGAGGTCAGAAGATTGCGTTGTGCTTTTTGTGTTCTGATAGTGATTCTCCTTCAGTAAGTGCCATCCCATCTTTCCCCTTGTAAACCTTTGATACAGTTTGAGCTACATTGGTCAGTATTAAATTGTTACTGTCCAGTCTTTTAAAAGCAGTTTTGCTATTTAAAATATTCACAAAAAGAAGCAAAGCACCTTGAGAAACAGCAGGCACAGGATCAGATTGGCAGAGAATTTAGACAATAAGTAAACAAACTTGAAAATATTGACAAGAACAAGAAACTATAAACGGTGGCCCAGAACTGCCCTCGTGGCCCAGTGGTTGAGAGTCTGCCTGCCAGTGCAGGGAGCACAGGTCCAACCCTGGTCTGGGGAGGTTCCACATGCTGCCGGACGGCTAGCCCTGTGCGCCACAGCTCCTGAGCCCTGCTCAGAGCCCTGCTCTGCAACAAGAGAAGCTGCCGCCGCGAGAAGCCCAACCCCTGCAACTGGAGCAGCCTCTTGTGCAGCATTGAGCACCCCGTGCACCATAATGGAGACCCAGCACAGCCAAACGTCAATAAAACTTTGTTTAGAGTGGCCCTAGCAGATTTGAAAAAGATCTAAACAAAGTTTCTAGAAGTGAACATTTTAATAACTGTAATTAAAAGCGGAGAGGATAGATTTAATAGTAGTTAGATCATTATCTAAGAGCATACACGAACTGGAACAGAGCCAGAAGAAATCATCCAGAATATGCTTGAGAGAGACAAAAAGACAAAAAATAAGAAAGAGGGAAGTTAAGCTTCCGGGAGGACAGTGTCAGAAAAGATGAAAGACACCTCTTCATAAACTTTAAAACCCAGAGCATCCCAAGATAAACAAAACAGAAATCCACACTGCAGGGTGAAACTACAGACAACCAAAGACAAAGAAAAAAGTCTTAAGAGCAGCCAGGAAAATAGAGGCTTCTCTGAAAGGAGCGGTTATACTGACAGGTAGCTTCTCAATAACAGAACTTCTAATAACATCCCCAAACTGGAAACAACTCAGATGTCGATAAATAGTGTACTAGACAGATAAAATGTCATGTGTTCATGCACTGGGATACTCTAGCTATTGGAATGAACATGGGTAAGTTTTGGTAACATAAGAACACAAGTTCATGCAGTATGATGCCATTTATTTTATTGATTTAATTCCATTTAAACCAAGGTCAAAAATGGGCAAAAACAGTATGTCCGTTAGGTCAGTTTGTGAAGAAGCAAGTCGGAAGAGAACACACCCCACATACATCTGTGTCAAGTTCACAGCTCGGCCGTCACCAGGGCAAGAAGCAGAATGCTGCCAGCCTTCTGGAGGCGCGCGTGTCTCACCAGCATCCACATACCCGTATCCAGCGCCCGAGCTCAGCCAGGTGTGAACCTGCCCACGTTTCCGCTTTAAAGTTTCTGTTCCTCTGACACCACGGTCTAGTTCTGTCTGATTGTGAATCCTAATAAAGCAAGCTCTCCCAGGCCAGCTTGGGTTTCTCTGGGGTGCTCATCCTCTGCTTCTCGGCTTGTTTTGTAATGATTCATATGCCTTGCCCATTTTATACTGTGAGGGTGTGGTGGTGGTTTAGTCGCTCAGTCATGTCTGACTCTTGCGACCCCATGGACTGTAGCCGCCAGGCTCTTCTGTTCATGGGACTCTCCTGCCAAAACTACTGGAGTGGGTTGCCATTCTCCAGGGGATGTTCCCAACCAAGAAATTGAACCCAGGTCTCCTGCATTTCAGGCAGATTCTTTACCATCTGAGCCACGAGGAAGTTGGCTGTATGTTCTGTTTTACAATAAACTGAATTGAAATTGAATTGAACTCCTGGCCCTACTTCCAGCCTGTCATGTGCTGTAGCCCCCGTTTCTTCATCTGTGAAGTAGAAACTCCAGTATCCTCCCAGGATTTTTACGGGAATTAGATAATAAGTTGGGGAATGTTTGGCATGTTTATAGATAGGGTTCCCCTGCCCCGCTCCGCCCCCCAGTCTCCCACCCTCTCTCCTTTCCCCCGTCTGCCGTTGCTTACGGTGCCCAGCTTACGGCCTTATAGAAGGCTGGGTGCTCTGTGTTTCTTTTTTTTTTTTTTATTATTGTTTTTGCCATACATTGTTATGATATCACCATGGGTTTACATATGCTTCCCCTCCCTCCTCCCTCCCCCCCGGGAAATCTCGCTGCACCAGTCCCGAGCTTCAATCCTGGGCTGGCGATTGATTAGACACATGACAATTAACATGCTTCAATGCCCTTCTCCCATCTCATCCCACCCTTACCCTCATCCACAAAGTCCACAAGTCTATTCTATATGTGTTTCTAAACTCCTTCCTGGTGTAGTCCGGCCAAGCCTTCAGGAACGCTTACCGCGCTGTGGCCTGTACAGCCTGGGGCATCTCCTCTCAGTCCTGGGCTTTAAGGTAGGAGGCCCTAGGCACAAGTGCTGGGCAGCTCCTCACATTCTCTCCTCCAGGAAAGCTCACTAATTCCATGGTTTAGGTCCTGTTTTCTGCTGACAGGTCCCCAAAAACTACCCCTGCCTGAGCATCCCAGTGAGCTGAAGACTCCTGTAGCAACCATTTAGTTCACGTCTCCATTTGCATGTGCAAGACGCACCTCAAACTTAACATCCAAAACCAAATACAGATAGCCCCTGCTTTTCAAAAGTTTGCTCTGTGCCATTTTGCTTTTACCAAAAACCTCCATGAATGCTCTCCCTTTTCTCCCTAACTGAAAGAAATCTGAAGAGGTTTCATTTTCACCAAAAAGGTAGTTCCTTCTTCATGCGATGTCAGCTAAGAGAGGTGTCCTAGGAACACTGTACTTTGAGATAGCAGGGGAAACCTGAGCTTGCTTGCTTGCTTTCCATAAACAGACTCCTTCCTCAGACTTCTCAGAAAATGGGACCATCCCCATCCACTCAACTGATGAAAGAAAACCCTTGGAGTCAGTCCTGAAAGTCCAGTAGAAAATCCTCTTGTGAAGTATTTCGATCCCTCCCAGCTGCTTGCAGTCTGGCACCAGTAGCAGGCATCTGCATCTGTACCTTTCCTCCGTTCTCCTCCACGTTGCAGCCGAAGTGATTTTTTGAACATATAAATCATTTTCCCTCCTTCCCTGCCGACAGCCTTTCGGTAGCATTTAGGTCAGTGTTCACCTCCTCCCCGGGCGCCCCACGCCCTCCCTGAGCCGTCCGCAGCCCCCTTCTTCCTCTCCTCTGCCTGCTCCGGCCGCCCAGCCTCTGCTCTGCTCCTCAGCTCCTCCCCGTTTCCCCCCTCCGTGGTGGGCTCTTGTTGGTTGCGCAGGTGCCACTCTCCCCTCTCTAGTGTAGCCCCCCTCAGGAGCCCTCCATTGCATCTCTGTCTGATCCTCTCAGCACACTGTCAAGTGTACGTCTCATCATGCTTTGTTTCCTGTGCAGTGAGTTCAAAGGGCAGGGTCTGGTTCACCTCCCCACCACCAGTACCTTCCAAGAGTATCTGCCCGGAGCAGGTGCTGAGCCATTGTGCCGTCTAGATGCCCATTCCGCTGGCTCTCAGGCACCCATGGTTTTGTTTGGACCTAGCAGGATTAGAATTAACCCTCTAGAAAAGAAGGGCATGGCATGCCAGAATAAGATCTCCACTCAGCATCTTCTTCGGTCAGCGAAGTTGGTTAAAATGCCTGTACCAAAGAGGTAGCTGCACAGCAAAGAATTGCTGCTTTTCTTCTGAGCCCCGCACTCTAGAACTCAGTCCAGTATTTCAAGATCCGTGTGGCCCTCAGGCCTTTAGCACTGCTTCCCTCTGTTCCTGTAACCGATCTTACTAGATTGCCTGGCTGTATCTGCTATCAGCGGCGCATCTCTCCTACACTGCTGAGGTGGAGGCCAGCACACTTAGAAGAGAGATCAGTGCAGAGGAGAGGAAGCCAGGCGTGGTCTTGGCTGCTGCTGGCACTCAGATTGAAGGTCGTGGAGCATGATGATTGGAAACCAGGTGTGCTTGTGATTTGGAGAGGTGTGAAGGAGAGACCAGAGAAAATAATTTTCTTTCTTCGAAGAATCTCTCTCCATTCACAGCCTTGCGGTGAAATAGGAGGAGAGCAGTGGAGAAGAAACTTGATTAAAATCAGCAGCCTCTCCCTCTGGCCCCCGAGGTCTGCTCTTCCTCGGGCTGTGCGCTGTTGGGCAGGTTGCTTCTGTCACTCGTGTTCCTCAGAACAGCAAAGTGCGCCTCTCGTCACACCCATCACAGAGTCCCGGCCTGCATCGCCTGTTGCTTCCTGGGGTTGGTCCACTTTCCTCCCCAGGTTTGCGCTGCGCAGAACACCCACTGGCTCTGCTAGAGGCAGAGTGATGACCAGCCCCGAGATGTCCTCGTTGTGTGCCCGCCTCAGACTCCCCGCAGCTGTATGTGCTCTTTCTCCACCCCTCACCCCTGTTTTTCGGCCGTTCCGCTCGCCATGTGGGATCTTAGTTCCCCAACCAGGGATCGAACCCATGTCTCCAGCAATGGAAGGGCAGTATTTTAACCACTGGACTGCAGAGAAGTCCCTACTCTTCCTAACCATAGGTCCAGAGGCCTCTTGTGGATGGTTGTGACCATGTGGCAGAGCTTTTTTGTCCTCTTCCATTTTTCCTTCCCCCTTCAACAGCCTGGGTCTCAAGGAAATTGGTGGCAGAAAAGTAATTTGGGTTGAAAGATCAAAAAGATGACCAAGCCTATTGTGTCTAGCCTGGTTCTGAGAGGAAAGGTTTAACACAACCCTCGGGTTTTGGTGCTGTTAGCATACTACATTAGTGACAGTGAGGAGCTGCAGCCTCTTAAAAGGCCACATAAGGGAATGGTGGCAGGAAGGGGTGTCCCCGCCTCTGCCTCCCAGTAGACTGAGCTGAACCAGGCTGGTCCCCAGGAGTGCTAGGCACAGACCAGAAAAGAACCTTTGCGCTTGTCAGCTGGTGGTTCTCCTCGGAGACCCTAACCTGCTTACGGGGCCTGAAAACTTCCCGAGGCTCAGTTTAAATAGGTCATCCACCCAGGTCACCTTGCAGAGCCAGCCTTCCCCACCAGCCCTGCCTCTTTCTGGAGCACTTGGTCTCTTGGTCCCTGTTCCAGCTGTCCCGGGTTCTGAGGCTTGAGAGTTACAGTCAGGTCAGAAATGGGAAGCAAGAAGCCCACAATGCTCATAGCCATTTCTGGTTTTATTGTTTACAGAATACTTCTCATGGTTTCACTGTATTGTCAGGGGGGTGTTATAATTTCTACTCGTTGTTTTCCAGCGAAGAAAAATGAACTATCCTGCCCACAGTCACACAAACAGTTAGTGCTGGAACAAGCCTCATCCTTAGCACCTTTTTGATCTCGGTGACAGGGGGCAGGGGCTTGTCCAAGAGAAATTTGGTTTCTGGTCCGCTCTTGGCAGCAAGCCAAAGCCATCACAAGGATCCTGTTAGCAGCTGCAGATGCTATAAATGGGGGAGTGAAGTCGCCAGATCTGTGGGGATGGCCTTTGTCTGCGTTGCCCTTGAGAATTCAGTTGCCTTCTGCACACGTGCCCCTCTCTGCTCCCTGAGGCGATCCCTGAACCCGAACTCTTCCTGCACCTCTGCCTGTTTAGCACCTAGCCTGGCCTTGCTCTTGATGGTTTCAAGGTCAGCTGGACCCGACACAGCTTCTGGCAACCTGCTGCTGCTGCTAAATCACTTCAGTCGTGTCTGACTCTGTGTGACCTCAAAGACGCAGCCCGGCAGGCTCCCCCGTCCCTGGGATTCTCCAGGCAAGAACACTGGAGTGGGTTGCCATTTCCTTCTCCAATCTGGGAACCTGCAAGGCCATTATTTATGCTTGGTGAGCATCTTAATTTAAGTATTGTTGTGCCCAGATCCCAATCTCCACAAACCACCAGGAGGCCATTCACCGATGCAAGCGCAAGAGGGAGTTTATTACAGACCCGGGTCCGGACCGCACATACACACACCGATGCAGCGGAGTGAGGGCGGCGGCCCCGAGCCGCATGGTACAAGGTTTTTAAGGGAAAGAGACAAAGGGCAGGAGGGCTCGGATGGGGTAATGTGTTTCAGCCTCCGGTGACTGGCCAGGACGGGAGGGGAGGTGAGGGGATTTTCGCGCGCTAGCCCCTGATTGGCAGTCGTGTCTAGGGTGGTGACCTGGGGATGGGGGAACTTGAGTGATGCCTTCTATCGCAAGATGGCAGCTCCTCTTTTTAAGACGGAGTCACTTAGGCTCTACAGTATCACTTCCTCTACTTTAAAGGAAAGTCAAAGAGGAAAGACCACAAATGTTCAAAGCCTCGTGCTTCCTCGTCTGTCCCCAGGCCTCGTGCTCAGGTGACCCTGGCTGGTGGCTCTCCTGAAATATGCCCTGAAGACTTCTCTACCACAGCCCCCCCTCCCCCTGCTGCCACCTTTTTTCTATGGAAACCCATAGGGGCAGTTAAGCACACTGCTGTCAAAATTCTGAGCCCCACTGTGATCTTCAACCAAGGCCCGTGAGCTGGTGTGTTTAGGCGGGACAGTTGTGGGGCGACACAGCCCATCAGTTAGTTCCAGCTCACAGCCCCCACTGGGGAATCGCGGGGCCCCTGGTGGGGGTCGGAAAAGGAGCTTGTTCTGTTGTTGTGTGTCTACTTCCCACCAGCATCTCTCCTGCTTTCTCACTTTATCTAAAAGGGTCCTCAGCCGCCAGCAGTGGCTTCCCGGTCTGCCAGGGAATCTGAAGCTGTAATCTATTTCACTTGCTAAATTTGACAATCTGACCCTGAGGGCTCCCATCAAGCTTACAGGCGGGCCACGCCCTTGTGTTTCCAGCCCCTCCGTGGCAGTTTAGGCTCAGCTGTTCCTGATCCTGGGCCCGGTTGTTGTTATAGATGCTGGTGACATGCAGCGGAGGGCTCACTGCTCCTCTTGAGCTGATTGTCCTCAGAGCCCTGACCAGAAGCTGGCTTCCTGAAATGATGGTGGCAGCTCTAACTGCCGTTTTATGGAGCACCCGCCCTGTGCTAGGCATTGTATGTACACTCTTCCATTAATCCCCACGGCAGGCCTTCAGAGTAGGGGTGATTATCTTTTTTTTGGCAGGTTAAGAATTAGCCTGGTTGGGAGGCTTATTCAGAGGCCCAGCCAGCAGGGTCAGGTTTCAGCCCGAACCGCCACCCCATCTGTAGTGAGGAGAGCAGGGAGGGTGGGCTACCCTTCACAGGGCAAGCTCAGCCAAGGAGCACGGGGTCCTGAAGCTGCTAACACCACAAACATAACGACCTTGTAATCACAGATGCACACTTTCCACAGGGCAACAAAGGAAAGATTAGCGCGTAGATTCAATTATGTCTCGCATTTTCAGTGGCAGCTTTGCTCTCTCAGCAGATTACTTGGCAGAGAGCCCCTCCCCGCAAGGCAAATGGCAGCGCACTCTATGGCCAGAAGGTGCCTGAAAATGGAGCTGTGTCTCGCCCCTCACTGTGTCTCACCCCGGGTGCCTGCCAGCTTCAGCCTGGGGCTTCCCTCCCACCGTGCCTAGCAGGCCAAAGGACGCCTCCTCTGCTTAGCCCTGCCCTGGCGAGGGGCAGGCCACCCGCCTGGAGGGGGCCCTGAGTACTGTGGGCCGTGGGTGCAGAGGGACTTGACCTCGTTCCCTTGGAGGAACTTAGGGAAGCCTCCTCTGTCATCCTCACGGAAGCTGCCTGGCCCCAGGAGGGTGGAGGACACACGGGTGCAGGGAAGGAAGGGCGGCCAGCAGGTAGATGCCCCAGCCAGTGAGCGCTGGCCAGTGGGGTCAGCTGCTGTGTGACCAGGTCAGGCTCTGAGCCCGGGCCTTTAAACCTGGTTACACATCACGCTTTCCTGCCCCCAGCCGCTAATGTACTTCCCTTGATAAGTTGTTGCTTTCTCTTTTTCATTTTACTTTTACTCACCTCTGAACCAGAAAGTTCCCTGTCTAGATCAAATGTGAGTGGTCTGGAGGTTACTGAAAGAGGGGTGGCCCCTCTGGGCAATGCCTGTGGTCACCTGTTTGCATTTGCTGGCACCTGCTGAGCCCCGGGCCAGGTGGGCCCATCCCCACGGGGAGGAGGGGATGCTGCCCTGGAGGCGTTTTCTCCTACTCAGTCTGCTGATGGGCATCTTCATTTTCTTCCAGGTACATCGAACGAAAAGCTTTTCTAGACCGAGTGGATCACAGGCAGTTTGAAATTGAGCGAGATCTCAGGCTGAGCAAAATGAAACCCTGATGTGATGAGGAGCCTAGAGCAGCTCAGTCCTCTTGACAGCGTGAGCTTCTTGTGTGTCTGTGAGATGTTTCCTGTGTTTCTCATCGACTGTCTCCCAGCAAGGTCCTTTTTTCTACACTGAATTTCTGTCTTTGTATCTTAATCTCACATGATTTCATTTGTTTTGCTTTTAATAGTTTGTCCTTTCAAAAATAAAAATTTTAAAAAAAAAGTACAAGTTGATCCTGTGAGAGACTGGTGAGGATGACGCCACTCGCCTTCCCTTTGTTCTGCTGCAAAGTCCACAAGGCCAAGCCAGTTCCTTGCAGGCCTGTCTCGGCCATGCTGAAGAGAGTGAGCGGCCTGCTCACTGTGAGCCCGAGGGCAGGGGCTATCTGTGATGAGGCTCCCGTGCTGGAGCGATGCCGGGCCCCATGTGGCTCTGCTCCAGTTCCACCCGTGCTTCTCTCCTGAATGGGACTCCTCCTTGCTGAAACAATATAAGACTGGAAAATAAGGACATACCATCACTGAATTAGAGATTGTTCTTTTTCTTCAGCCATTCTCCTCTCCTCAAAGTCAGCGTCCCATGTGTTCTCACCTCAGTAATTCTTTGATTGGGAAGGTTTGTCAAAGAAAACGCCATTGGACTCCTTTTTTTTTTTAACTCTTTAGAAGATTTAAATTCCAAAATTCATATTAATTAAGTAGTAAACCTCACAACCTGCCTCTGGGGGCGGGCGGGCGGATGTCCTGAGTAACATGGACAGGGTTAAAGGGCAGTAGGGCTCCAGAGACTGGAATTCAGGTCCTGTCCGTACATCTACCAGCCCTGTGACCTTGAGCACAGCTCAGCTTTCTGAAGCTCACAAGGTGGAGATGAGTTAGTGACACATGCAGGGAACATGCTCAGGTCTTCCCCCCCCCCCCCCCGCCAGTCCTCTGGTACATGGGGAGATGCTCACGCAGCCAAGACCAGACCGTCAGCCCTGCATGGTCGTGAGGTTATGACCCTCGTTACTCACTGAGGCCAGGCTGGGTGACAGGGCTGACTGAGCTGTGTGTATCTTCGATACAGAATCATCTTTTCCATCAGAGTCTTGTTTGAACTGTAGCCAGCAATTTTTAAGAACAGGTGGATAATAGTTTATCTAGCTCTTCATGTCCATACTTAGTGAAAACTGATCTGCCTAACTCCCAAGGGAAATAACATCCCTTTCCAGGAGTTGGGAACTGCCAAGGAAAATGTCTACAGGAAGTGGGGAGCCTGAGTCAGCGCTGGGAGGCAGCTCGACAGTCCTTTGCCAGGCACCGGGCAACGCCCTTGACCGTGGCGGGGACGACCAGGGAAGGCGGCCAAGGACACTTCCTGGCCAGTCTGTGGAGTCCAGAAAGTCCCTGAGAACTGACTTTCCTGGCCTCTCTCTGCGCATCAGTCTTCTCCTAGTCCCACATGAACACATTCGATTTCCAGGGCTTCACGTACTTTCCCGTTACTGGAAAATTATCTGCCCTACAGCATAACATCAAAGAAGAAAAACAGGCTTCTTTATGTGTCTGTTCACCTATTTCCCAAGGAACGCAGTGCTCTACTTAGGAACTCCGCATAAAGTCCCCGGGGGAGAAGGGCAGCATTGAGAACTAAGTCTTGATTGAGCTGTGTGCCGTCGGGGCCGATCGGGAAGAACCGGACTAAGCCCAGGGCCCAAGCTCACGAGAACTGACTTGGGCCAGCAGGCTGGCCGGTGGCTGGTGCCCCAGGAGGATACGGAAGGCCTCCAAGACAGGAGTGGCGTCACGGTGCTGCCGGCAGCCAGGAGGGACCCGGCAGGCCAGGGGACGGGGTCTCAGGCGCCGTGCTGCCTCCTGGCCTCAGCAGGACAGAGCACGTGTGTGTGGCGTGGGTCTCAGGCACAGTTTTCTTCAGGGGAATTGCCAAGGCGTGTTGGGTAAGAGCCCATGACTTTTTTACTTTCATTACCAAAAAGCAAGTGAACAAATAGGAACTGGGGTAAGAGGGTGAAGTCCAGGGGAAGCATTGAGAAGCTCTCAGCCTCAACAAATGATGGACTGGTCCCACGTGCCTGGGGCTTTCTCCCGTTTTTCCTGAGCAGGAGAGGAAACTCGCCTGAGGTCAGACTATGAAACTGACAGTGATTACATCCACGTGGTAGGCCTGGAGGGCAGGAGGCAGGCAAGATGAAACAGTCTCTTCTCACCTGTTGGATCCGGCTCTCAGTGGAGGATTCACGTAGGAAAGACTGGAGTGCAAGGGGACAGAAGAGCCAAAGATGAAGAGACGCTTACACTTGAGAACAGTGACAGCTGGCACACTCTGGTGCCAGAAGTACGCCAAAAGCAAGGGCACATGGGCTTTAGCTTCCAGTCCTCGGTGCCCTGGGGCAGCATCAGAACCTCTCTGCAGCAGAGAGTGCCCCACGGTGCAAGCCCTGTCGCCCTGTCCTCTTCAGGAAGCTGCCTGGCTTCAGTGAGCGGGGGCAGGAGGGGCGGGTGCCCAGGTGACTGCTTCGGAGTCACAGTTGTGGCATCTGAAATGCCCTCCCCCTGTGCCTCCTTCCCTGGGGGCGCCAGTGTGCACAGGCTTCCTGCTTTGGCAGAAGTCTTTCCCTCCAAGTGTTGTTTGTTTCTGCAGCCTTTTTGTTTTTTTTATGCCATCTCAAGGCAACTCAGATCCAACAGTACTACTCGCAGATGCAGTCTTTGTGCACAGGCAAGTTGACCACGAGGAGAGTGGGCTGTAGAAGTCCAGAAGATTCTGCCCTGGTTCCCTGCAGCCTGGAATGGCCCAATCCACAGAGACTCTCCTTCCCCAGGCTCCTCCCCAGGGTCAGCCTGTGAGCTTTCATTATTGTGCCCTCAGAAGGCGGATGGGGTTCTGGGTCTCTGCTCAAGTAAGGGACAAGGTGGCTGTTTCGGGGAAGGAAGGGGAGAAGTGAACGTAACAGGAGCAGCACGCAGACAGTGGGTTTGGCTCCCTGCGATCCGGGTCGAATCTCTCCCTTTGCGTCTTAGATTTCCTTGTCTTCAAAAAGTTTTCCGAGAATGCTTAATAATCCTGCTCTGCCTCCCTCACAGCATTTTATTAAATGAAATACACTGTCCAAGTGTTAAGTTACTCTAATTAGATTGCACACTTACTTGGCTCCCAGCTCCCCACGACAGCCCAGCCTCTGTGAACAGCACCTCAAAGAGCACTTTGGCGACGCCGCAGATCTGGAGCTGCACTCGGCCCATGACGCGGCAGCTCTGCTCCTGGCTTGACATCCCGGAGAAGTGCCGGTGTGTGCACAGGGAGGCAGGCTTACTGGTGACAGGAAAATCCTCAAAACCATCCTCTGGCCATCAGGAGAAAGGGTCAGTTGTGAAATAGCCACACAGTGGAATACAATACGGCTGTGAAATGAAGGGACCAGGGCGACACGCATCAGCAAGGTGAACCTCGTAAGCAACTTTGATGCACAAATCGCCTAACACACAGCCCCAGTTACACAAGTTCAGAAGCGTGCGGACACAGGTGGTGCTCACCCTCACTGTGGATGCATTGAGTGCCACTGAGCTGTACCCCTTAAAGTCGTTAGTTTTCTGTTACGCGAATGTCGCCTCAGTAAAAGTTTTCACACATGAGAAAGATTGTATATCGACTCTCTCTCTATATATATATATATACACTATGCAAATATATATATACATATAAATATATGTAAACGAATGGGTGATGACACTAATTTCAGCATAGTGGTTACCTCTCATGGGATTGGGAAGGTTATATAATCAAAGATAACAAAGGAGCTTTGTTTAATGATGTGGTTTTATGTCTTAAATTGGGAAACGAGGACACAGATATTAACATTCACTATACCTATTTATAGTATGTCAAGACAAAATGTTTTTAATATCTATCTGGCTACGCCAGGTCTTAGTTGCAGCTTGTGGAATCTAGTTCCCTGCTCAGGGATTGAATCCAGGCCCCCTGCATTGGCACTAGCCACTGGACTAAATTTTTTTAGAGAAATGCAAGCCCACATTCAAAGTTGCATCACCTCTGTCAGTCTCCTTAGGGAGAGAGGGAGCCAAGGCATGGGCAGTCTAGGGGTGGAGGGTTGCCGTGGGGATGAACTTGCTGGGTGTCAGGGAGCTCTCTCTCTCTCCTGTTCTGGGCTAGCAGGCATTCCAGAACAATCCCTCCACGGCTTTTGGAACATTCCCCAGGAGAAGAGTGATTCACGTGGATAGCTCCACCTCAGCTCCCCTGTCTCTGAAAGCAGGTTGGGTGCCTGGGGAAACCGAGGGGTTGGAGCCAGGCTGCGTGCCCTGCCCCAGCGCAGCTGCTGAGTCCGCCTCCCCTCGCCCTGCAAGGCGGCACAGATGCACGCGAGCAGGCCATTTGTCAGAAGGATGCTGCGGCAGGCCTCTGCTTGTTGGATGCAGACAAATGGTTCCTGAACTGGATAAATGAGCTTGAAATCTAAAGGCTCTAAGATGAATTACAGTCAGTGTCTGGGTGTTCTAGCGGAAGTCACGGAGCTGCCTGTCTTCCAGTTCTGCCCAGCACCCTGAGCTGCCCCAGGGCCACAGCTGTGACCCGAGGCTGCTGTGGGTGCTCTCAGCTCCTCAGGGTGCAGAGGCGTGTTGCTGGGCCTCTGCAGGCAGGGAGGGAGGGAGGGAGCCACCCTCCACCCAGCCCCACTAATCTCTGCTAATGGTTTAATGCCTTACTTCTTCCAGTTAACGCCTTTACATTAGTAACCTAAGCCTGCTCTCGTCTGAGGCACCCTGACTGACAAGTGGAAGACATGCTTAAGTCTGGAAGCTCTCTGGGTGCCTGAAGTGGTGTGTGTGGCAGGGTGGACCCTCTGCATCCCAGGCGCCCCCTGAGATTGCCTCAACCCTGCTGTTGTCGCTAACTGGACCGCACGGTATGGTTACAGCTCTGCCACTGAGCTCCATTACAGGACCTTTGGATTTGAACCTGGGTCCCCCTGTCACGCACACACCCAGCCCTCCTGCACCAACAGTGTGTGGTGCGACCTGTGCGTGTGCCCTTGAGACCGCTGTAGACAACTGGTGGTAGAAATGCAGGTGTGTTTTCCAGAAACTTGTAAATAGCCTATGTGGTATGATAGAGAATAAATAAATCTTTCATTTTTGTGCAGTTCCTGGCACAGAGCCCCTAAAACACTTGGAATTGACTGTCTGTGTGATAATGAGACTACCCGTGGGGAAACCGAAGTAGCTTCAGAATGGAATCTGGT
This sequence comes from Antilocapra americana, assembly GCA_007570785.1. Lineage (NCBI taxonomy): Eukaryota > Metazoa > Chordata > Mammalia > Artiodactyla > Antilocapridae > Antilocapra > Antilocapra americana. The sequence goes on from ML663572.1 coordinate 1,352,502, forward strand.
CCCAGGGAAACCGCCCCTGTGACTAGAGGGTTAGGACTCCCAGCCCCTCCCCTCCCGCCGCAACCCCTGATCTCTGGGGAGGAGAAGGAGGCCAGGTATCAATCACTGGTGGCTAATGACTTAACCAATCACGCCAACACAATGGAACCTAAGGGAAGCCCCATAAACAGCGAAGTCTGGGGAGCTTCCAAGTTGCTGACCACATCCATGTGCCGCGAGAGTGGCGCTCTGCTTTGGACCCCCCTGGACTGTTTTTGAGTTGTTCAAGCAGATTATCACACCCAGTGCAGGGGTCACGGGCTCCTCGTGTGCAGCTGGCGTCTGCAATGGGCTCAGTCTTGGGTGACTGAGCCAGTAACCAGTGGGGTCTGCGCTAACTCTCGGTGGTAGTGACAGGACAGAAGGGAGTTGTTGAACATCTAGTTGGCAGCAGAGAACGGGCTGGACCCCGTGTTTGTGTCACTCTTCCTTTCATGCCGAACGTCTGCCGCAGGAGACAGACACAGCACGACAATCAAAGACAGCCCCACCCCAGCTCTGCTGCCCCGCCAGTGCCCTCAGGAGCGTGGCTTGGCCTCCTCTGCCCGTTTCTGCATTTAACACTAGGAGTCTGCATGTCACACAGGCAGCCCTGTGATTCCTATGTGCTCGGAAGTTTGAGAACATTGCTTATGGCCTCTCTACCTAGAAAAAAATCTGTAAGCCTCCGGCTGTGTCTTTAGGAAAATTCCATCTTCTTTATTCTTGCCACTTCAAACAATTCAAGCTCCTAAACTGCTGACACACCAGCAAACCAGAATGAGCGAGCCCAGGCTTCCTCCCTGCCGTTGGCCGAGACCCACCTGGAGGAACTTTCTCCTGCCTTCAGAAGTCCTGGGGAGGAAGCTCCTTAAAGTTACTGGTAACTGGAGAAGCAACTGAAAGAAAGCCTGGGAAATAAGTGAGTATTCAAACAGCAGAACCCACCCAGGTTCCAGCAAACAGCTGAAGAGGCAGCACGGAGCTGCCAGGCGGGCAGCGGAGGGCAGGGCCCCCGTGCACGCGCACGTGCTCGCCCCAGCTCAGCCGCGCGTCCCCGCGTCCCGTGTGTCAGCCAGGATGCCCCAGCTCGGAGGAGGGGGCGGCAGCAGCGCAGCGCTCCGGTCACAACCTCTGCCTGCCCCCGGCTTGTCCGCTCCTCCCCTCTCCTGATGGACCTGTTTTCTCTTCCTACTGTCAAAGCCAACCGTTCGTCGCTGGAAAATCTGGAAGCACTGTATCTCCAGAGAAAACTGTTGTATACACTTTGGGACACTTTTCAGTCCATTTCCCTATGTTTTCTCATACCTTTTCTTAACACAGTTGGAATTATACTCTACCTGTGAAGCTCACTACAGAAGCTATTAACCACATCTGACTATTTCCATTGAAATTTTAAATTGATTAGAATTCCCAATTCAGTTCTTCAGTCCCACTAGCCAAAGATTTCAAGTGCTCACGTGAGTGGAGGCTACAATATTGGACAGTGCAGGTTTTGAATGTTTTCATCAGCATGGAACTCTGTTCAAGCACCTAGTATGCGCAGTTTTGTATTTTAGTTTTAACCTGTGATTTATACTGTGAGCCATGAACCATGAAAAATGTATATCCCCATTTTTCAAACATTCTTTGTGGTTTTTAATAACTGCATAATATTCCATTATCTGCTTGTACCATAATTTATTTCATCAATCTTCACTGGCCACTGAGGTTGCCCGCCTTTGTTATTATGCATGATGCTGTGGTGAACTGCCTGGTCCTTGGATCTGGACCTGCATGCCTGACCATTTCCAGATCACTGCTACAAGTCTGGTTGTCATGCCAAGGAAGGTGCAGCTTTCTTCAAGGCCTTGAAATGTAGTGCCCAGTTACCTCCCAGGAGGGTCTCCCTCTCTCCAGCAGGGTGGATATGCCCCTCTCTTCCTATGTAAACTCTCTGAGAAGACACGATTCAGCAAGGAAACCCTTTCCGCCCGTTTGTGAGCACAGTGAGTTTCTGAGCCAGTGCTTTGGGCAAGATGTGTCCATAACCAAAAGGAGAATGGCCATCCTTGGAGAAGACTGGCCTCGATGGTCCCTGAGTACTGGCACCGTCTGCAGTGCCAGCCCAGGGCTCTGTCTCTGGAAGCAGCATTTGGACTGGGCGGCTGTGATGCTTAATTTTTTTGTGCCAACTTGACTGGGCTAAGGGATGCCCCAGTAGCTGGTAAAACATGTCTGAAGGGGTTTTCTAGAAATGAGAAGCATTCAAATGGGCAGACTGACAAGATGAGAGTCACCGGTGTCGATGGGCATCGTCCAACCCACGGAGGGCCTGAGGAGAACAGCAGGTGAAGGAAGGGCAAGTCTGGTCTCAGACACCCCTCTGGTCTCCCTCTGAGCTCAGACACCCATTGCTTCTGCCCATTGGCGCTCCTGGTGCGGGTGCCTGCAGGCTTGGGCTAGGACTCACACTGTCGGCTCCATGGCACTCTCGAGCCTGTCTATATCCTACTGTTTCTGCCTGTCTGCAGAACCCTAATGCAACAAGAATATGCCCCCCATGGCCCTGCATTTATATAAACCTAGTTCTGTGGCACATTCACCTGTGAGTTGCTCTAGACATTTTCTGAGTCCATTTATCAGGACCTCCCTGGTAGCTCAGCTGGTAAAGAATCCACCTGCAATGCAGGAGACCCCAGTTCGATTCCTGGATTGAGAAGATGCCCCTGGAGAAGGGATAGGCTACCCACTCCAGTATTCTTGGGCTTTCCTGGTGGCTCAGCTGATGAAGAAGATGCCTGTAATGCGAGAGACCTGGGTTCGATCCCTGGGTTGGGAAGATCCTCTGGAGGAGAGCATGGCAACCCACTCCAGTATTCTGGCCTGGAGAATCCCCATGGCAGAAGAGCTTGGTGGGCTACAGTCCATGGGGTCGCAGAGTCAGATATGACTGAACGGCTGAGCACAGCACACATTTATCCTCTCCCTGCTCAGGGATAGTGAGCTTCGTGTGGTTAAGAAGCAGAGCTTCACTTCCCTCCTCTCATGCTTCCCAGGCTGTTCTGAGTTTTGGTGAGCAGGTCCACATTCGCTGTAAGTTACCATTCACAGCCATGTGGCCTCCGCCTCATTCGCTGTCAGTCTCCATCTTTCCTATCTCAGACCCCTCTTCCCCTCCTCTGTGGCTTGCCCGTCCCTTCCTCGTGTCAGCTGCCCCTTTGTGTGTCCTCCAGGTCTCCCACGTCCATCCTGAAGGGCAGTCAAATTACATGTGGCTTCCCAACTTGGGGTTCAGACCCCAAACATCAGTTCTGGCACCTGCTCTCTTGTAGTTTGGGCTGCTTCATGCAGCCTCACTTTTGCTGTCTATACAGTGGGGGTTGACAGCTACGAAGCAGCACAGACAGACTGGACCTGGGGCGTCGGCTCCGCTCGGTGCATCCTTAGACACGGGGCAGCCGGCATCGCTTGAGGGTCAGAGCCCGCCTGGCTTCTGCCTTTGCAGATGGAGCTGGCCCCTGCTGTCAGTTACAGCAAGTCCCAGGGCCTCCTAGGATGAGCTGAGCTTGTGTCACTGTAGGCCTCAGGGCTGGAAAGATTCCTTCCTTGGAGAGGTGTGAAGGGACTATCTGCGAGGAAATCATTTAAGACAGAAAGTCACATCCTTCTTGAGAGCCTGAGACACACGCAGGAACAACACCCGCAGGAAGTTCAAAGCCCCTGGGGCAGCTGCGCTGGCATCTTACCAAGCTGAGCTCACTGCATTTAGCGTCCCCCCAGGCTGCTGGGTGGCCCAGGGTGGCTGTACTCTTAACCACAGCCCGAATTATTACCTAGTCTTCATTGTTCAACGAACCAACAGGCCCAGAGGCCACAGAAGAACAAAGCGAGCTTGCGGCTGCTCACAGAGGGAGCTGTCCTACCCTCACACCTCTAATCAGCAGGCTCTGTCCTGGGTTTCCTCCCAGAAGACGGAGGTCCTAGCTGCAGCTCTGTATGCCTTCCTGAAGGCCTTCCTCTCCCCAGGGCTCTTCCCTGCACAGGGAAGGGTTTGGGCCTCCAGGCAACAGTGCCTGCCTCAGGGCAGCCTGAGAAGCAAAAAGCGGGGGCCCAGCAAGGCAAGCTGGCCAGAGGAGCAGGGGAGACTCGAGGCTGCAGCCTCTAGTGCTTTAACAGGGAGCCCCACCAGCTCTTCTAGCCCATCCTGACATCCTGACACCCTGGTCCGTCCAGGACTTCTGAATCAGGGCGCTGCGGCCCTGTGTGACTCTGGAAGGGAGGAGAGGGGTGGTCTCAGAATAAAGTAGGGGGGCTCCACAGAGCTGTGGCTGCCGGGCTGCTTTACTGAGCCCCATTTGACAGACGGGGTGGAAACGCGCCCAGAGAGTGTACACGTCACGCTGAAGTTCACTTGGCCTGGTGCCCAGACCTGCCCGCCCCGCCCTGCCACCGGAGGTCAAAGGGGACAGTTCCTGTCATAGTACAGGCCTCCAGTGCGTTCCTTTGGTTTCCATGAGAGTGAGCCTTGCTGGGGAGGAGCGGGGAGGCGTTCCCAGCACCCCGGCAGTGGGGGCCTGGTGTGCCTGCCTCGCTGAGAACAGAACTGCTGCTCTGGGGACCGAGCTGGTGACCCCAGCGTGGCAGCCACTGTTTAATAACTTAGAGAATGTGTACTAATCAGCTGGGAGGCTTCATCCATGGATTCAGAGACACAGCGCCCTGGGGGTTGCTTCCGGTGGAGAGTGAAATTCCCCTTGTCACGGTCACTGAGAACATAGGCCTGCTTCTGGAAGGGGCTCTGGTCCCTGGGCGTTTACGAACATCTTAGAAGAGAGGAGGCCAGCGGCCAGGGCCCCAGGGCAGAGGTAGGCCCGCGGGTCTGGCCAGCTCCGCTGCCCACTGCTGGGTGCCTCTGGCAGCTCCCCTGCCCTCTGTCTGCTGCCTGCTTGGAGGTGACAAGGCTGCCTGGGAACCTGCATTTCCTAGACCTTGGCAACTAACATCTTGATAACTGCAGTAAGCCAGACACAATGGGATTAATATTGTATGATTACATTTATGTGAGGTACTAGAACAGGGAAATTCATAAAGACAGAGAGAACGGTGGTTGCCAGGGGCTAGGAGAGGGAGGGGAGGTTATTGTTCAACGGGCACAGAGTTCCTACCCAGGAAGATGGGGAAAGTTCTGGAAATAGATAGTCGTAATGGTTAGAGGGCACTGTGACTGAATACTTCCTGCCACTGAATTGTACACTTAAAATAGGCAAAATGGTAAATTTAACATTATGTATGTTTTACCACAATTTTAAAGTGTTTACTGTGAGAAAAATTGTAAAAATAGTGAATATTCACTCAAGAAACATTAGTAGAGGAAATAATTTTCATTACACCAAAACCCCCTCATCTCCTCCAAAAAGCAACTAAAAAAACTAGTCTCCTGTGAAATTTTAATCCATAGAAAAAGAAAAAGCTCTCCTTATTAACCTGTAGAGTATCAAGCACTGAATAGGCCCTCCCTAAATATGACATGCTGGTGAAAAAAATCCAATCCCTACCCCAAGATATCCATAACTTGTATTTTGGTATCTACCCTTCCACACTTTACCCAATGCAAATATATGACATAAATATAAATATGTGAATTTTTATGAAAACAGGATCCACCTGTAGCTATTATTTGAAGCCTATTTTTCCTTAGTTTACAGTATATTATAAACATATTTCCATGTCATTCTACATCATTTGTGATGGCGCCCAGGGTTGAATTCTGTCCTGGGAATGTGCTGTGAATTGTTTCACTGGTGTCTTGAACTTGTAAGTCATTCCCATAAGGAAAGCTGCAAGTTACATCCTTGCACGTAAATCTTTGGCTACTTGTGAGTGCATTTTTTTGCGTGCATTTTTTGGGATACATTCATGGAATTTCTGGGTCAAAAGTTCCCTGCCTGTTAGAAGTTTTTGCCAGACTATATGCTGGAGCCACACAAGACTTACAGCTGTTCCCACGAACAGTGAGAGATATCTCTTGAACTGAGTGAGAGGGCTCCTGGGCTCGCCAAGTGGGTAGCCATGGTGGAAGTTTAGGCTGTAGTACCCAGCTGGGGAGCCGCTTCGGGGTACAAGGTTCTCCCCCCCATACAGATTTGAATCCCCAGAGTCTATGACTGAGTCACCTTATAAGACAAAACGTGCTTTACCAGGTGTGATTAAATTAACGATCTTGAAATGGGGAGATTTTCCTGGCTTCCCCTGAGCTGGCCCAGTGTAATCTCAAGCTTCTTATAAGAGGAGGTCAGGAGGGCCAGAGTGGGAGAAAGCGCTCAGATGATGGAAGCAGAGTCTGAGTGACACAGGGCCACAGGCCGAGGAAGGCAGGTGGCCTTGGGCAAGGGAAGAGGCTAGGAAAGGGGTTTTCCTCAGAGCCTGCAGAAGAAATGCAGCGCTCTCAACCCATTTTGGACTTCTGACTTCAAGAACTGGAGGGTGATAAATTCATGTTGTTTTAGCCACTGAGTTTGGGGTAATTTGTTACAGCAGCAATAAGAAACTAATACATCTTCCTCCTGCCACCAGGTCTTAAAACGTCATTGTCTCAGGGATGAGAGTCTCCCTCTGGGCCCAGCAGCCTGATGACCTGAATCCCACTCTCTCCCCTAACCAGAGGCCCTCCAGCAGAGCATGCCCAAGGTTCTGTGCATGAGGACAGACAAGGAGAAACCCTACCCCAGGGGCTGTCCTTGACCAGACTATGAAATTACCCTCAAGGATGCTGGAAACTGGACTTGCTTAAGGTCACATGGTAAGCGTGAGGTGGTGCCGGGACCAAACCCCAGGGTCTAGCCTGGCAGGCTAGTGAGGCCACCTATCCGCTCCACTCAACTGAACCTCTTTTCTGTTCCAATCTGACTTGCCTTCCTGAAGAGAGGTAGTCATTCACACTTTATCATGAGTAAGACAGGACAACTGGCACTGAATATTCCAGGTCGATATGGTATTACTACAGAGTAGCAGGGCTCAACTCTCATTTTGAAAACTATGCTTGGGGTGATGCTCCTTCTCATCAACCCCAGGGCTCACAGGGTCCTGCCCTCTACCTCCAACCCTAAAGTGTCCTTCTAGGTCTCCCCCAAACAAACTCTTCTGTGTCCGATTCTTTTGTGACCCCATGGACTGTAGTCTGCCAGGCTCCTCTGTTCACGGGATTTCCCATGCAAGTACACTGGAGTGGGTTGCCATTTCCTTCTGTCGGGGATTTTCCCGACCCAGGGATTGAACCTACATCTCCTGCACTGCAGACAGATTCTTTCCCACTGAGTCACCTGGGAAGCCCAGAGGCGGAGGAGCAGGGTTCAAAGCAGGTAATCCTTCTCCAGGACTTAGAGCCGTCAGAGTTGGCAGGAAGAAGCACTGGCTTACACAGTCAGTGTTTCAAAACCTAGAGATTTTATAAAACAATCTGGATTTCTAGATTCACTTGAAAAATATGATTCACTAGCTGAAAGAACTCAACCCAGCCAAAGCAGGAACAATTTAAAGAAGAAAATAAAGTAGTATTGGATTCTAATCCAAAATGTAAAATAAATATCCATAAATTCATACTGATATAAATGATTGAATAAATAAATAATGGGGACAATTTCCCATACAGAAGAAATGCAAATAATTGATGTAGATACTCTATCACCAAAGCGTAACTCTTCACTTCTTTTCAAAGGGTACATTGTTGAAAACTAAAGAAAAAAAGAGTCACTTTTTAGCAGAGTAATCTAACAAACACTGTCTCAGTCAGGAGTTCAAGGTCAATATCACATTGGCAAGAGTATACCCTATTAATATTATGTATCCTTGAAATAATGTGTTGAGAATGTCATTTTACCTCTGAGGTCTTCCTCCTAAAAACTTGTAACTCCAGCACAACTGGAGAAAATCCCAGTTGAGGGCCACTGTATAAAGTCCTTGACCAGTACTCTTCAAATCTGTCAAGGTCATCAAAAATAAGGAAAGTCTGAAAAACGGTCACAGTCCAGAGAAGCCAACGAGACAGAATGACTACATGTGGGATTTCTTGTGGGATCCTGAAACAGGAAAAGGACCGAAGGGAGAAGAAAGGAAATCTGAATAGAGTGTGGACTTTAGTTAGTAAGGATGTATCATCATTGGTTCATCAGTGGTGACCAAAGTAGGATCATTACGCAGTGCCTGCTGGTGCCTCCAAAGCCTCACTGCTGGCGATCCTCCAGCAAAGCCCAGGTCACAGAGGCTCGGTTTGAGTGTCTGGAGAACTGGGTATGAAGCTTGTCTCTGCCCAGACTTACTCTGTGTCTGTGTATGCACTCATTTGCTAAGTTGTATACAACTCCTTTTCGACTCCATGGACTGTAGCCCATCAGTCTCCCAGCAAGAATACTGGAGTGGGTTGCCATTTCCTCCTCCAGGGGATCTCCTCCATCCAGGGATAGAACTTGAGTCTCCTGTATTGGCAGGTGGATTCTTTACCACTTGAACCACCTGAGAAGACTTACTCTGGCCATGTTCAAATTCCCTTCCATCCTAGTGTCAGGAGCAACCATAACCCCTGTCTCCCTGGGTCCCTGGTAAGGACCTAGGACACTGTCAGGGTGCTAGTGCCTGCTCAGACAGCCCCGGTGTAAACTGCTAGTTGTGAGGTGCCCAGAGTCTGTTCTCTGCAGCACCGAGGGAGTCATCCTGGAATCATTTGCCAGCTGGGTAGTGAGGGGGTGGTGGGCAGCGTCGGTGGGGGGGGTGTTGCTGGGGGAACAGCCGCTGTTTTTTCACAGACGCCTGGTCCTGCTGGCTGCTCAGAGCACTCATGGGGCCCTGCTGGCTGCTCCCAACCCCACACCCAAGGCCCTGGGTCCCTGCCTCCGAGTGAGGGGGTTCTGGCCCGTGTTCTCTCTTCCAGCACTAAGGGATGAGCCTGTGATAGCCTTTCCGGGAAAGCAGTCACAGGGGGTCAGTTGGAGGCACGGATGGTTTTGGAGATCGTGGTCCAGCTGCACCCCTCTGCTGGGTTTCCATTTCCCAGTACCCAGGGCCAGGAGAGGACAGAAACAGTGGGCGATAAGAATTCAGACCGAGTGGGAAAGAAAGAAGGGGCGGAGCCGGGCTCCAGCAAGAAGGCGGGGCTGGGGCCGCGTCAGCGGCTCGGCGGCCTGGGCACCGCACTGAACTGCTGCTTCCAGCTCTGGAGCCCCCGAGCCAGCTGGATGCGGGCGGGTGGGCGCAGGCAGGACCGCCTGCCAGACACACACAGAAGGCCCTTTGAGGGGGTGGCAGCTGTCACCCCAGACCCCCCTCCGCTTGCTGTGGCCCTGCCTGCCCCCTCTAGTCCGGGAAGGGCAGACTAGAGAGCGGGGGGAGTTTGTATGTGGTGGGCAGCAGAACAGAGTGGTCAGACTCCCGGTACTGCCTCCTGGTAGCTGAGGGGCCTCAGAGCCTCAGTCTGTTAAAAGTAACCGCGGAGACAGCAAGGCCTACCTGGCAGGGGCGGGGCAGCTAGGATGCGCAGGTATGTGCCCAGACTTGGGCGCCAGGACAGCTGTGCAACAGCTGAAGAAACTGGGGGGTTAACCCAGAGAAAGGAAGGCTCAGGCCCGGGCTCTGGGGCAGGGCTGGCCCCTCAGCGGGGGTAAGCAGGAGGCAGGATCCGCCCCAGACGCCAGGCCAGCTCTGTTCGGTGACCTGGATCAGCCAGGCTGTTTCCGGGAGGTCGGGGGCTCCGCATCCTTGGGGAGGGGCAGTCAGGGGAGGCAGCGCCAGCGAGGAACGTCGGGCCTCGCTGCTTGAGGGGGTACGGGTGGGGTGGGGAGGTGTCCCGAGGCCTTCTGCGGGGAGAACGGGAAGGGTTTCTAGGAGCCCCGATAGGCTGACTTGCAATCGTCACAGGGGCTGGGAGCCCGGCAAGACCACTGGGCAGGCGCCCAGCGCCCTGGGCTGGGCAAAGTGGGGTTGGGGGGGGGGGGGGGGTGGGGTGGGCGTTCAGGCTTCCAGACCCGGCAGGCAGACAGGAGATGGTGCGCCTCGAGGTGGTCCCTGACAGATGGGTATAGGGCGGAGACCTAGCCCCGTCGCCGCGTTGGGCCGACAGAAAAACCCCGGGGTCCGGGGTCCTCGCCTTTAACGCGGCCGCGGGCGGGGGAGCCCCGAGGGGGCGGGGCGGCGCGGGCGGCGCATGCGCGGCGCGGGCCGTGCGGCTGGACAGTCCGGCGGCCGGGAGCGCGCGGGAGCCCCGAGAGCGCCGGGACCCGCGCGGGAGCGCGCGCCGGGAGCGCGCAGGAGCTCCGGGACCGCGGCGGACCGAGCGCCCCGCCTGCCGGCGCCGCTGCCCGCCCGGGCCCCGGGAGCGGCGGCCAAGATGTCCGTGCCGGTGAGTACCGGCCGCCGGCCGGGCCCGCTCCTGCCGTCGCCGGGCCCGCGGCCTCGCGCCGCCCGGGGCCGCCGGGCTGGGGCCGCCCCCGGGCCTTCTCGCGTCGGGGACGGGGGGCAGCCGGGGGCGGCTCCCCGAGGCCGGCCTCCGCGCCCCCGCCTTTCCCTGCGCCCTCTCCCTGGGGACCCGGGTCGGGCGGGGTCCGCGCTGGCCCCCGGGAGTTCCCCGCGCCAGGGTGTCCAGGCCCGGCGGGGCGAGGGCCCGGCCGCCTCCCGGGACCCCCTCCAGGCGGCCGGGCCGGCCGAGGGGGCGGGGTCCGCGTCCCCCCACCGGGAGTCCGCCTGGGACCTCCGCCCCGCGGTGCTCAGGGTCCTCCCCGGCCGGAGCCGGGTGTTCCTCTCGGAGGCCCCTCGCGCCCTGGCCAGCTTAGCGGTGGGGATCTGGGCCCACCCTTGCACTCTCCGGCAAGTGTACCTCTGCCGCTGAAGCCCCCAAGGGTGCAGGGCCTCGCCTCTTCTTCCCCCCAGCCGTGGGGCTTCTTTTCTCACCTAGCACCCCCTTCTCTAGCCCAGCAGGCAGGCTCGGGCAGACCCCGCCCCGGGCCCCACACTGGCCCGTCACCTGCAGGCATCTGAGCCCCGCCTGCGAGGGTGGCCAGTGGTCCCGGCCGCCCTTGGTCACCAGGCCTCAGGGGCAGCCCCTAGCCCGCTTTGCAGAGGCACCCATTGAGGTGGGGGCTGCTTCCCTGCCTCCTGCCAGGAAGAGGGCCTTGTGCTTGTAAAGCCCTGGCCTCCAGCCATTGTTTCTCTGCGGCCTTTAGGGGTTTTCCCTCTGACAGGAGGAGGCAGTGGCCCCCGGCTGCCTGTCCACCTGGCCTGTCTGTGGAACTGCTTCTCACTTGGGGGACCCCATCCTTATGATGAGGCAGACGGTTTGGGGCTTCTTGGCAGGGCAAGTGGCCTTTTAATTGACCACCATAGAGTGTGCGGAGATTACTGGAGAAGAGAGGCTGTGTAAGAGCAAAGCATTGTGATTATGGAATTAAAGATCCCAGCTCCTGCCCGCCTCCAGAAGCAGTTAATGCAGAGTTACAGATGAAAAAATTAGGGCTTCCAGGCTGTGCTGATGTTAACCCCCCACCCCTGTCTGTTCTGGTTCCGAGCATAATTGCTTCATCTTTGGGAAGAAAGAAAGAAGACAGAAAATGCCTGCCAAGTCCTTCTCTTGCTCTGCCTTCCTGCAAGGCTCTGGGTCCTTTCTGGTTCAGGGATTCAGAGCACCTGCCCTGACCCTGTTGGGCACTGACCAGAGAGACCAGGTGGACCACTTAAGCCCGCCCAAGGGCCAGACTCTCCAGGGCATGAGTGAACAGGGAATGTGACTTTTAGGCCACATCAGAGCCTGGACGGCCAAAGTTTGGGAGGTCTGTGCTCGATTTGGTGTGGTTTTCCACAGTCACAGCAGAGGTCTAGATACAGGGTCTGGGATGGCACCAGCCCCCTCGCCTAACAGCACTCTGGGCAGCCTGCCTGGGCTCCATGCCTCCGTGGCCCCATCTGTGAGAGGAGAGGGCTGGTGGGAGGGCCAGGCTCTGGGTGTGACTTGCCCAGACAGGCACCGCTGCGGACACCTGCCCTGAACATCTGTGGCCCACCTCTGCTCTGTCCGTCCACACCATCGCCAGCTCCACATCTTTTCCCATCCATCCACCTGCAGCCGCAGCCCTCAGAGGCAGCCCTCAGAATGCAGGGGTGGTGGTGGGGTCACACCCTCTGTCCGCAGGTGCTGGGCTATCAGATTACCCTGGGTCTCTCCTGGGCCCGCTGGTGATGTGTGAGCTGGTGGCACTGAGAAACGAAGTTCATTTTCGGAGCAGCCATAAAATGTTCAGAAAATTGCTTTCATGTGTTGGCGAGTGGTGAGGCCAGCCTCCTGCTCAAGCCCCGCTCTGGGAACCCAGAATGATGACCGCCCACGTGGTGCTCACAGACACGTTTGGGCTTTAAGCATACCCGTTCATTTGGGCAGTCTTTTCCTGGATGGGGCTGACGCAGGCACTTTAGCCCACAGCAATTACCAGATGCTTCAGAATGGGGTGGAAGGCGATGGTGGGGGTCAGGGAAGACAAAGAGTTTGGGACAGGCCAGGCTGGGCCAGGAGGGACCTCCTGAGTGTCAGAGCAGGGGGACCCTCCAGGGATCAAGCTGATCTCACTCCATTATCTGACCCACAAGTGGTCTGGGGCTTCCCTGGTGGCTCAGACAGTTAAGAATCTGCCTGCAATGCAGAAGCCCGGGGTTCGATCCCTGGGTCAGGAGGATCCCCTGGAGGAGGGCATGCAACCCACTCCAGTGTTCTTGCCTGGAGAATCACATGGACAGAGGAGCCTGGTAGGCTACAGTCCATGGGGTCGCACAGAGTTAGACACGATTGTACGACTAACTGGGGCCCAGAGAGAGGATGGCACACAGGGTCCTCCAGACTCCCTGCCTCATACTCGTGCCTGTGCCCTGAGCTGAGGGCAGAGTTCACCCGGCGCCAGGAGAGGCGCTTCCTGGCTGTTCTCTGGCGTCTGCCTTCCTTTTGGGCATGGCTGCTCAGCGCCCAGGACCGCCTCCTCTCTCTGGGCAGGCAGGAAGCATTTGGTAAGGGAAATGGCTACACCACTCACCCAAGACCCCTGGTGGGCACTGACATGAATTTAGGAGTGACACTGCCCCCAGCACTGTCAGGTAGGAAGCCAGCTTCCAGCTGGTGAAGAAGTTGTCTGCTGCCTGTTGCCTCTTGTTCTCTGTCTGTGAAATGAGCACAGCTGCTCCAGTCTCTCCTCTGCTCCTGTATTAAGTGAGGGACGGGTTCTTTCAAGAAGCAAGGTGCTGACATGTGTTGAGCGTTCCCTGTCCTCCTGCCAGGTCTCACAGGCCACTGAGGGATGGAGCCAGGCTGGGAACCGAGTCGGGCCAGAAAGCAAGCGAGCGTGGCCTCTGTAATTGTGGGGGCGGCGGCCTGCTGAGCCGCTGAGAGAGTGCCCCTCCACTCATGGCATTATGAGCATGAGTTGAGTCAGCCCTTCAGCACCCATGGGACGTGGGGCTTCTGGGGCTCCGGGTGGCCAGGCAGCTCTCCAGGGTGGTGCGGCAGGGCAGGTCAGCCCATCGGGAGATCCACGGAGCAGGAGTGGCGCCTGGTTGAGCCTCTGCCAACGGTCCTGGGGTGCCCTTTGTATCCAGCTCTGTGCCAGTTACTGCCACTGCTGGAGAGCTGGCCAGGGGATGGGGCGGCTCCAGCCTGGGCAGCCAGGCCCGCGGCGGCGGAGCCTGGGAGAACAGGCACAGAAGAGAGCAGTGGAGCTGGCAGTGCCCAAGTCCAAGGTCCTCACTTCTGGATCCAGAGCTCCGGGCATGCCCCTCCCACCGTGCCCCTCCCGATGGCCTTGGGCTCTGCCCGGCCCTCCCCCTGCAGGAAGTGACCTCCAACCCCGCCTTCCTCCCTGTCCCTCCTTGCTCAGCGAGGGCCCATGCAGGAAGCCCTCCAAGCCCTCCAGGATTCCCGGAGGTGGTCGTGCACTCATCAGGGGGTCGTCTTGTCAGGCTCCTGGGGCAGGACTAGGCCTGCTTGGCTCCTCTCTGTCCAGCCTGCTCTGATTGCCTGTTGAGGAGGAGGTCCTGGGAGCACCGATGACCCCTGGCCAGCCCCCACACTCCAGGGTCTGCGTCCGTGCACAGGCCCTGGAAGCCCAGCTAGGGGCTGATGGGGCCCCAGAGAGTCTCTTCTTGGGGGACGATGTTTGGTGGGTCTAGGGCCAAGGCTCCAGAATGATGGGGCAGGCTCATCTGTACTGTGAGCAAACCCCTGAACCTCTCTCTGAGCCTGTGTCCTCTCTGTTCTGGGGATTATAAGGGCACTGAGCTCTTGGGGTTTTATGAGATCTTGGTGAGGTTTGCAGAAAGCTTTCCTTAAGAGGCTAATAACTCATAGCAGCTACTGTTATTGAGGTTGTTATCTTTATCCTGCCACCGGTGGCCAAAACCCACTCCTGGCTCCTGCACAATCAGCCCCCTGCCTCCGTAATTCTCCACAGCCTGCCCAGTCTGCCTCCAGTAGCCCTTTTTTTGTGGCCCATTCCTGCCAGGGCTTAAGCTGTGGGATGAGCCTGGCCACTCCCCTGCCTGCCTGTGGGACCCCTGTCTATTAGCCTTGGAGGTGCTTGCCCTCACCCCGCAGATGGAGTGCCCTCCAGTGGGGCCAACAGTGGGCTCACCATGCCCCTGGACGGCTGGATGCCCTGCCCTGAGCGCCCGCAAGAATGGGTGCCATGTAACAGGAGGTGGAAGCCGCTGGATCGGTGGGCAAAGGGCTGATTTCAGGTGTGGCCGGACCAGCCTGCCCAGCATGGGACAGGCAGGGTCCTGGGTGGGAAAGAGACACTGTGGGGTGTGTCCTGGCCCTTCAAGGAAGGGGCTCTAGCTTGTGGCTGAGGCAGGACTGCAAGGCTAGGAGATGGCCCCTCCTGACCCCCCTCCCGTGGCCCTGCAGGAGGTGTGCCCCCTGCTCTCAGCTGCGCCTCCCCAGCCTCTGACAGGGCTTCATCACAGCTGCTTGCTTTGATCGCATCCTAGTCTCACCCCATCCCATCGTTTTTTTGGCTTTCTCTTAGTTTGCTGGATCACTGTCTCCCTCTCTTCAAGACAAAGATCTGGGGACAGGTCAGGGACCTGGGAGGGGGTGATGGATGCCCGCTAGGAGAGGCTTTCTAAAGTTAATCTCTTCTCTAAGGGTTTTTTTTTTTCCCCCAGTAATTCAATTTTATTATTTAAACCCTACCAAATTCCAGTAAGGATTTAAAACAGATTATAGTGAAGGACAGAGTCTGGAATCATCACAAAATCCAGAACTTTGTAATGTATGGGGAAGATAGGCATACAAATTTAACTTGAAGCTCCCTGACAGCCAGGGCAAAAAGGGTAATGCAGTGGGTTTAGGGTTGCAGTACCTACTTTTTGGTATTCCTAATGCTCTTTATTGTTTCCTCTGTGATTTGTTTTGTCTTTACCAGCTGAGACTCTCTTAACTGAGAAGGTTTTCTATGTAGTGAAATAGACCGACGTTAGGTATACAGTTGGATAAGTTTTGATTAATGTAGACCCCGTGTAACCATCAGTCGAATCAAGACGATGAACCTCTCCATCATCTCAGAAAGTTCACAAGTACGACCTTAGTGTCAAGTGTGCCCCACCTGTATAACGTGGTCAGCATTTTTTTTTTTCAAAAGGAAAAACTATGATTATGCCATGACCTTTTTTTTTGGAAATTAATTTTTTATTAGTGTGTTGTTGATTTACAGTGTTGTGTTAATTTCTAGGGTGGGCAGCATTGTGGTTTCTCTCATCATGGCAAGGTTTCACCTGTTCTTGAGCTTGATGCCAAGCGGAAGCCTGTTAGAGTGTATCCTGTTTGGGGTCTGACTTCATTTGGCAAAATGATTTTGAGATTCTCACCCACAGGGTGTATATCATAGTTCTCTCTTTGCCACTGTGCTGATCAGTCCACTTCTGACTCTGAGTTTATGTCCTGTTCTCTTGCTGATGGATGTCTGTCTTTAGTCCTTGTGAGCTGAGTGTTAAAAACACTGGAACACACTAGCGTTGGTGGTGGTATAATACCCTATTTCAATATTTTATAAAACCTGATATCCAGGCCTGTGTGCCTGAGGCATGCCCAGAGTTGTTTGTGTTCCCTAAATGCCGAGTTCCCCGAAATAACGTGATTGTTCAGAGTGGTCTGACCGGTCCATGGCTCCCTGTCTACCACCCTCCCCAGGTGTCCAGGGCTCCAATCCCCTCTTCCCAGGTCCTGGTACCCGCCAGAGCTCCTGGTAGGGAGAGGCTTCTAGGAGGAGATGGAGCTCTCTCGGGAGCTGCCCCATCTCTCCACCCTCCCTGGTCTGGACAGATTCCTAGGCTCCCCACTTTGTCCCTGGCTGCCCTCCAAGGTACCCCGCCAGGCAGTCACTCCGCAGGTCCCGAGGACACCTGACCCCTCAAGAAGCTCCAATGGGGGAGGCTGCCCCGAGGGCCATTCCTACTCTGTGCTGCACTTCACACCCAGGGAGTTGTTGCATGCCTGTGCTGTTTTTTACAAACCTTGACTTACTTTTTTCTGTATAATGAGTCCGAGCAAAAGAGTCACAGGATGCTCAAACGCCACCTCCTCAGAGAGGAGCCCTGGCATCTGTGTAAAGAAGCCCCCATCTGTTCCCTGCTGTCTTTGTCGTTCTCCCCGACATCCCGTGTCTCTCCACTGTCCCCTTCACCCACCCTGGAGTGGACGTTCCCCGGAGGCTGAGAACTTGTTTTCTGACAGTGGCGTCCCAGCAGAGAGCGGGTGCGGGAGGATGTGTCCTGATAGCCCCGTTAGGGCCACACCCCAGACCGAGGGGAGACCCTGCCCACCTCTCCACGGTGGCTGGGGGTCTGGGGCATGTGGGCTTCGCAGAAAGGTTTCTGCTGCAGCACCGTCAGGGGATGCGGAGACGCAGGGCTGGGAGAACAGGGAGGCCTTACTGGAGGGCATTTGTGCACGAAGTGAGGGGGCCCCGGAGCGTGCCTGGTGGGGCAGCGCTGGTGTGTAAGGCGGAGGCGTGAGAGCCTCCTGGCCAGTGGTCACATTTGACATGTGCCGTCCCAGAGGCTCTGGGAGACACAGTGACCACGGAAGGCCCCCCACCGGGGGAATCAGAGCTCCAGGCCTGCGGGCCAACCTGGATGAGGACTGGTGGGCCCGGGGCGGGCGCGTGGAGCTCCCTGCAGGCTGGAGCAGTTGTCGGGGGTGTGCCCTGTGTGGCCCCACCTCCGGGACCGCGGTAGCTGTGCTGTCTCTGCATCCACGCCGGGCTGGGCTCCCAGGGTTCCCTCCTGTGACCCCATGGGCCCCTGATCCCCAGTAATGTCGGGGCCACACTGCTGCCCCTCGGGGGCTATGGTGGGTGTCGGCACCTGTCCTCCAGCAGAAGTGGGTTGGGGCGGCAGATGGCATGTGCGGACGCCCCTCCCTTGCCCTCTCGCCAGGGCGGTTGCCATGGGAGAGGCAGGCAGATGGCGGGCTGGGGCTGCTGACCACACCCTGGCCCTGCCGCCCAGGCTGCCCGCCAGAGCTCAGCTGCCCAGCTTTCTCTCTGAGGACAGGGGCTCGTCCCCGGCCCTCCCTGCCCCCACCCCCACCCTCCCCCAGGCAGTGCTGAGGGGCCGCTGCAGGGGCGAGGACCAGGGACTGGGGTCCCAGTGCCAGTGAGGGGTGAGGACCAGGGAGTGAGGGCCCAGTGCCAGAGTGGGCAGGGACAAAGACCTGGGACAGGGGTCCCAGTGCTAGCGGGGGGCTGGCCTCTGTTTGTGCACACGGAAGTGAGGGAGCTCGTTGTTGGTTCTCTGAGGCACACAGGGGCACTCAGGCTATGGGGGTCCGCACCCAGGGCTGGGGCAGAGAGCCCCTGGGAAGCATCCCAGCCGTGTGAGCAGAGCCCCTCTCTGAAGCCAGCATCTCCCTGCAGGTGCCTCTGCGTCTGCTTAATTTTCAAATTAGAAAAGCAATTAAAAGAATTAGGAGGCTTGTGTTGCTCCCTGCAGCCCTTGAAGGAGCCTAAGGAGAGAGGCAGCTGCCGGAAGGGGGTGCTGCTGGAGTGGCCGGGGTCCAGACTACCTACCCACCAGCCCCAGGTCTGCCCCCACCCTCCTGTCCTGCTCCTGGGGACAGACCTGGGGCTCTGGAAGGGACTGGAGCCGTCCCGCACAGCTAGCCACCACTGTAATGACCCAGGGATGCCTGTGGTTTCTCCATGGAGGGCAAGGCTTCATGGCTACAGCACCCAGGGTCTGCTCTGTCTGGGGTCCCCTGGGGTGCTCTTCTGTGGGAACACCCCTCACCCCTGGTTTGCACTTTGTCCCGGTCCCAGGAGGGCGGTGTGTAGGGCACTGGTTCTTGGTGCAGCCGGGCCCCCCCGCAGGGTCCTGCCTCCCTCGCCCACAGGGCTGGCTCTGGCTCACAGGCTGACTTGGAGCCCGCTGGTGTGCATGGCCAGCCCAGGGCTGGGCGTCCACCGCGGCCTTCCAGAGACATCGTTTCTTCCTGTCCCTGGGGCTGCAGCCCTCACCTCCGGCCTCAGGAAATCCTTCCCTGCTGCTGAGCCCGGAGCTCAGCAGCCCCCATCAGTGCTGCTGGGAAAACCCAGGCTGTAGGAAAAGGGGGCTGCCTGAGCCACTTGGAGCTAGCCATTTCAGTCCACTCTTCCCTTGGCATAAGCATTTTCTTGCACGATTTTAGCTTTTGAAAGTGGCCGTCTTAATAGCCGCACAGGATTCCATCGAGAGGTTCTGGTGGCCCAGCCAGTCCTCTGTAGCTGGGTGTCTGTGTTATGCCCCTTTGTTTGCTCTTATAAATGCTACCACAGACATTGTTGGGGCTAAAGCAAGAACCGTTGTTTGTGCTGTGGGTCTGACGTGAAGAATAAGACCCCCAAAAGCCCAGAGGGCAGGCGCTGGGGCTCCTCGTCAGGGCCTAGGATCACCAGCAGCGCCCGCCGCAGCAGGCCCAGTGATGGGAAACAACGGCCTGGGGTGCGGGCCACCATTGGCCCTGCACAGACAGCTGCTCCCCCAGGGCCGGGGGGACACCCCAGCTGTGAGCTCGCCCACAGCCTGGCGGAGGGGCAGGCCGCGCCTGGGGTGGCCTCCGTGGTCTGGAGGAGCCCGCACTCTGCCGGCTTCTCCCTGCCTGTCCATCCAGCAGGGTCCTCTCCTCAGGGGCCTCGGAGTCTGCTCGCCTGCGGGCTGGCCCTCCTGTGGGAGGGGCGCTCCTGGGCCCCTTCTGAGCTCACCTCTGAGGATGGTGCTTGGGTCCCACATGCTTGTCCTTTGGGGCCTCTGAGTGCGGCAGGGTCCTCGGCTTCCCTCGGCACCCCTGCTCCGTGACCCCCTTTCTGCCCTGCAGGTCCTGAAGGAGCCGCAGGGGGTTCAGGGTGGACTGCTGGCCCTCCCTTCCCGGACTGCAGTCTGTTGAGGGGGCAGGGGGGGTGGGGGACGGGAAACTGGGTCTCAGCCTTTTCCTCTGGAAAATGGGGCCAATCAGGAAGCCTGTTGCACAGGATCACTGTGGGCACGAGATGAGCACGTGAGCAGAGAGGGCTCGGCCCAGGGCTGGCCGGAGGGCTGTCCTGGAGGCTGCGTCCCTTGGCCGTTGGCCTGGGAGGGTCTGCTCCCCCATAGACGCCCCCAGAGCTCCCCAATGGGTGCCCCTCCCCCACTCCCCAAGGCAGGCCTGGGAGGGGGCACCCTGCTCACCCTTCAGCCCCTCCCCTTCCAGCACAGTGGGGAACAGATCCCGGGGCCTGGATTCCAAAAGCGGAAATGCCATTCTGGGAGGCACAGTCTTGGGGGGGTGGGGAGTTTAAGTGGAAAAGGAGCAAATTTTTGAAATGCCTGGGCCAGAGCTGGGTTCTCCTCCCCCGCCTGCCCGCCCACTTGAGCAGCCCCGCCCCCAGTGAGGCTTTAATCCAGCCCGGAGGAGGGAGGGTCTCCGGTCTTCTACCAGGCTGCTTCCTGCTCTCCCAAGGCCTGACAGGAATGTCCCTGCTCATCTCTGTGGAAACCTGCTGTCTGGCTGTGGAGCCTAGTCCCCACCCCACTCCCTACCCGAGTGGAGACCCCGGGGAGAACCTAAGGACCCCCTCCATTCAGCATGGACAGATGTTCACACACAGCCAGCTGTTCTGACGTTTCCTTGGAAGCCGAGGTGCCAGTCAGGCTGAGGGCAGGGCAGGCCCACAGCTTCCTTTCTGACTTGGGGGCACAGCTTTGGGAGCAAGCAGGAGGGGACACCCTTGGCAGCATTTCCCTGAGAGCTGGCTCTTGTGTGGGGAGCTGGGCTGTTCTGAAGGGTACGGGGTGGGGGGGGCAGTCCTGAGGTGGGCATAGGGTGGCAGCTTGTCCCGTTCCTTCTTGAGGACTCTGGGTCCCCCTGTGTCCAAACCCTGCTGCTCTTTACCCACACCCTGTGCTGAGAGTCCTACCCAGTGGTTTTCCAAGCAGTTTTGGGGGAAAGGCAGATGTCCGGATTCCCCCACTCCCAGTTTTTCTGGAGGAGGGGACCTAGGAATCTGTTTCTTAACAAGCTTTCCAAAGCATCTATGACCAGCCAGACATGGGGCGTCCTAGCCCAGCTCCTTCCTTTTATAGATGAAAGAGCCGGCCCATGGTAGCATACCTGGCGAGGGGCTGTGTCAGCCTGGGTGCCGGTGGAGGGGCATCTTTGGTCTTCATCGGACTTGGATGTATTTTATAGGCCACGCCCTAGGGTTCTCTTGCTGTCATTCCAAGCTGCCTGATGGTGTCTGCACACTCAGCAAGAGGCTCGGGAAGGCAGCCTGTGCGGGAACCCCAGATGTAAGGCACGGGAGCGTCCAGGTCTGAAGCGGCTCCATCCTCGATCTCCCCGCAGACCACCGTGCAGCCCTGGACCACGTTCAGGGACGGTCACAGGCTGTCTCCTAGGGAGGGGAAGCTCAGAACCTCGGCGCCCTCCACTCAGCTTCCCTGTAGTGCTCCCTCCGCGTCATTCCCATCTGCATCCCTCCCAGCCCCTGCTGCTGAAACAGGAGTTGTTGGGCCACAGGTGTCAGGGCTGACTGAGGGATCTGGGTGAGAGTGGAGGTCCTAGGGCAGCACTAGGAAAGCTGGATTCAGTTCGGAGGAGAAGGGGGTAGATGGACAAGCTTGTTATCCCCGGGTTGGAGCCTCCCGCACACGGCTGTTAGAAATTGATGCACTCCGGGCCTCCTCTCCCCGCATTACCCACAGAAGCAGCTACCGTCCCCGGCTTCCCTGCCGTGTCTTCACATCTTGGGGCTCTTAAGACACCGCAGGCCTGAGCAGAGTCGGTGCGGTGGTGGTCGCATTCTTAGTTTTCTGCCAGCTGGGCATGCTCCTCCAGGTGCAGATCTGAGTCGGACTACTGGATGGACGCGCGTGAAATGGCCCGCGCTAGCAGGCGGGGAAGGCTGGCGCCTCTGGTGCTGCCAAGGCCGCAGAAGAGGAGGGTGCGTGCTCGCCCTCGGTGGAGGGCAGGGACAGGCCTTCGGAGCGCCCGGCGGGCGGGTTCCCGGAGCCCCGCGCAGTCCCGGCACCCGGGGCGGGGGCGGGGCGGGCCCTGCTCGGCGCCCCGCCCCCGGGCAGGCGGCTCATTTGCATGGGGGCCCGGGTGTCCAATGGGTGTGCGCGGCCGGGCACGCCGGAGCCGGGCGCGGCGGGCCGGCCCTGGGCGGCGGCAGTGGCCCGGGAGTCGCTGAGCGACCGGACCGGGGCCCGGGAGCCGGGCGGCTTCGGGGCGCTCGGGACCCCGCGAGCGCACGGCGCGGACGGTTCGCTGTGCGCCCCTGCGGGGAGCCCAGGCCGACCGGACACCATGAACTACCTGGTGAGCGCGGCCGGGGCGGGGTCCGCGCCCCCGGGGCCGTCGGCGGAGGCCCCCCGGCCCTGCACTCCTCGGGGCGGACCCGGCGGGCCCGGGCGGGGAGGGGTTAAGTAAGCGGCATTTCCTGCCGGAGCCGCGGGTCCTGGGAACGGCCGCCGCGGGGACGTGGGGCCGGGGTCCTGAGAACCACCTCTGTCCGGCCCGGCCTCGCGAAGGCCGGGGCTGTGGGGGACCGCAGGCCCCGGGCCTCCGCGGGCTCCTGGAAGGACCGGGCTCGGGCGCCGCGGGGCCGCAGGGAAGTTCCTGGATCCGGGAAAGTCGCTGGCCGGAGGCCCGCTCCCGCATGCCGGCCGCGCCTGCCGGGTGACCTTGGGCCTGAGAGCCGGGTCTCCGAGCTCCCCCTCCATCGCCGGAAGCAGCGACCCGGGGCCCCTTGGGCCGTGAATTTCCAGTAGGCGGGGTGGTGCTTCATGTGTTTGGGGGGGACGGTTGCCCCTGCCGCAGGCTAGAGATCGAGGGCGCCGGGAGCAAGTGCGTGGTCCGCGGAGAAGTTAATAATTAACCTCTGGGCCGCCAACGTTGGATTCCGGGATCCGGGGCGGGCTCTTCTCGGTTTTGGCCTTCGCTCGCTGCAAAAGCGTTGTAGGAGCTGGACGGCGGGCAGGGCAGTCCAGGCCCGCGCGGTGACCCCATCCTGGGCCCTCGCCTCCTCAGGTGGAGCGTGTGAGCCGGGAGGGGCGCGGCCGCCGCGCAGGTGGCCGAAGCCCGGGCTTTCGTCCCCGGGTTGCTGCTACGCTCGGCAGAGCCCCGGGTAGTGGTGACGGATTCTGAGAAGCTGCGGTTTGCCGAGGTCTGGGGGAGGTCAGGGAGATAGATGTTGGATTCTCCCATCCCTGAGTAGGGGCAGCGGCTCTCCAGCAGGTCTTGAAAACAGGGAGCTTGTTTTCTCCTCAACCTTAACAGTCTCAGCTGAGAGGTCCTCTCTGGGTTTGCTGTGCCGGTTTCAGCCAGGCCCGGAGGGGCTCCTCATCCGCCGGGGCTAGGGGACACCCCCCCATGACTGTTTCCTTTCCAGGGTGGAGGGACGTCAGGGCTAGAAAAGCAGGAGCAGCCGGGTGCAGGTGGAGCCTGGCGGGAAGGGAGTCTGGGAGGAGCTGTCGTCGGCAAGCCCTCCTGGCACTGGTGCGCGACACCCACTTGCCCTCGGTGAGGGGAGAGTCCAGGGGGTGCAGGGTGGAGGCAGCCCGGGGCAGCCCCCGGCTCTGCCAGGATGGTCAGCCTCAGCTCTGGAGAGCTGGAGCCTCTGGCTTTCACGCTTATGCTGAACAGGGGTGTCAGTGCTGCGGGCTGGCCCCTCCCCCCAGGCCTGGGCAAGGGGCTGAAGTGAGGGCAGTGCCTCGGGAGTCCTGCCTGAGGTGGGGAGGCCCCCAGACAGCTGCTCCCCCCAGGCACAGATGGGGCACTGAGGCCAGAGAGGGATGTTACTGTCCTCACAGCTGATCCTGAACGTACTCTCCCGGTGTGGCCCCAGCTTGTCCATGTGCTCCCCTCACTCTGGGACTGGGAGTCTGCCAGCTCCTTGGAGGTCTCCCTCTGGTTCCCACACTGTGCCTTAGTGGCCCCTACCAGGCCTCCATCCTTCTTTCAGGGGTCCCAGGGCCCTTTTTCTCTCAGCCTGGAGAGCTCCCTCCTAGAGCGGCCAGAACCAGCCAGCAGGTGGAAGAGGGTGGGGACAGTGCCTGGCGGGCACTGTGTCATTCTCTGGCCAAGACACCGTCCAGGTTCCTCTTCTCTGGCCCTGAAGGAGTAAGGAGCTCCAGGGTGGTCTCCCTCCAGGGGGCGGGTGGGAGAGCCCCGGACTGGACCTGCTCCCTCCTCTGCGTGGGGAGAGGGGTGAAGTACTGGCTGGCCTGGAGGGAGCCTGGAGCAGAGGGGCAGGGCCCTGTCTCAGAACCCTTTTCCAGCGCACCCTGGCAGTATAGGGTTGGCACCTTCTTCGAGCTGGAGAGCCGTGCTCTTTGTGCCAATGTCTCCCTCCTCCTGCTGAAGCAGGTGGCGCTGCTGTACGGGCTACTGAGAGTTAACCATTCAGGACTGGAGAGGGGGCTTTAAATGCCGAGGTGGGGAAACCAAGGTGTTGTAAGGAACAGTGCCCCTGCCACCCTACCTGGGCTGTGCCTCTGCCTCGGCTCCTCCAGTGGCAAATCTAGGGGGTGGCCATGGGTGGGTTCCGAGGGCCTGATGCTGTCCGTGAAGTCACTCTGCCAAGAAGCCAAATCCCAAGACTGAACAGGCCGGTCTGTTCCAGTGTGTCTGGGGTCTGGGTCAGTTCCCTGAGCGGGGTGGCCATGGAGTGGGGCTCAGGGCTCGAGGACCACTCCTCAGCTGTCAGCAGGTTGCGTGCGCTCTGGGACTGGGGGCTCTGCACTCGTCCCTCCCCTGGGGCTCCTCCGTGCCTGGGTCCAGGCCCACCTTTCCCCACCATCTGGTGTGCTGGAGGCTGCAGGCTGTGTCCGTGGCAGGAGGGCCCTCCCTGCCCAGCCTCCAGGGATGGTGCCCAGGACCCCCTGCCTGCAGCCTGCCTCTGGCCTGGGACCTGGACATGGAGGCCTCTGCTCTTGCCACTGTTACTACGGCCAGTCAGGGTGCCTGCTGGGCTGGGCGAGCTACTGACCGTGACTCCCCACAGCTGGGTTTCCACTCTGTGTTCTGTGGGCCCGTTTTGGCTGCTGGGGTCAGGCCTGGGGCTGAAGGCCACACCCAGCCCCTGCTCTGTGTCGGGCTTGGGCGCTGCCCAGTAGGCGGGGAAGGAGGCACGCCTCTCTTGCTCCCCAAGGGTGGCTCTGGTGTGGGGGGCTCACCCACGCGCCTCACGCTGAACCCTGAAGACCTGACCCCAGACCCTGATCCCTCAGTTGTCCTGGGCAGCGTCAAGGCTAGCTGTTCCGGAGTTCTGTCTGAGATGAGGGTGTGGGGACTTCTGGAAAGGGAAGAGGCGCTGCCCTCCCGGCCCCACTGCAGCCTGGAGCCGAGTGGGGCTTGTCAGGGGCCTGGCCAGGGGGCTGCCCTCCTGGGGGTGTCCCCGGGGCATGGGTGAGCCGGCGCTGTGGGCGTGGGCAGCCATGGGGGCACACACACGGTTTGCCTGTATCCATTGGCCTCAGGGTCTCCTTGGGACAAGCAAACAGAATACCCCAGAAATAAACTTGGCCCACGTTTGAGACAGGCTGTGTATGAAGAGAGCCAGTGTTTGCCGAGTGAGTGCTGTGTGTGGGGCTCTGTACTTGGGGTGGGCTGTGTGTCGGGGGTGGGGCAGGGGGTGGACAAGGCCTGTGAACTTTCCTTCCTGGCTTCCATGGATCCGCGCAGTACCCAGGGGGCTGCCTGGCTGCACTTGCCACACAGCTCAGGGCTCCTCTGCCATGTCCTGCCCATGACTCTGGCAGATCGGGTCACGGTTGTGTGCTTCAGTGTCCCCGTCTGCAGGATCGGTGTAATCCTGGAATCTCGGGGTAAAGGAGGTAATTGAGTGTGCAGAAGAGCCTTGTGGTCAGGTCATCACTGGGAACCTGTCAGTCTTCAGCTGCCAGGCAGCACCACCCACCTGAGTCTGGGTTTGGGGACCCCCAGAGCGCACACGGGACTCCCTGGGGTGGCAGGCAGAGGGGACACCCGTCCACGGCCGATCTCGCATGCGCGGGCCCAGTGGCAGCCACGGCCCAGCTGCTCCACGTCCTGGGCCCGGGTGGGTCTGGCGCACACAATGAGGGCCATTCTCACACCAGGCCGGCCTGCGGGGCAGCCTCTCAGCTCCCCCTGCAACAACCAGGCTGTTGTTCTGGGCCCCCAGCAGCAGGCCGTTGCCCGGGGAGTACTGCTTTGAGCTGGGGGTGCCCCTCTGTCCCCTCCCTCTGGCGCAAGGCCGTGTCAGAGGGCCGTCCTGGCTTCCTCGGGTGGCTCCCAAGAAGGCCAGGACACTGCCCGCCTCCTGCGCCCAGCAGGTCAGCAGCCCCGGGTTCAACCCTGCTCCAGGCCGGGCCTGCTTGTGGCTGGGGTCCCCTGGTGAGGGGCAGGCCCCCCTGTCCTGGACGCCCAGGTTGGGGGACACGCAGCGGGCAGTGAGGAGGGGTGTCAACTGGCACTTCAGGGAGGGCACAGCGGGCAGTGGGTGCCCGAGAAAGGACGTGGGAGCCTTCCTGGGGGCGGTGACACCCGAGTCATATCCTGGAGGAGAGGGATTTAGCGAGGGGCTCCCAGGTCAGGAAGGAGGGAGCCAGAGGCTTGGGCGGGGCGGCCACAGTCTGCGTAGTGCCTGGACGTAGGTGGTCCCTGTGGTGTGCCCTCCTGGGGGCCTGGCTCTGCACCCTTGGGGCTGGTGAGGCCCAGCAGGGAGGAACGCTGGCGGGCCGGGTTCTGGGTAGATGGGTCCCTCTTCAACTTGGAGCAAGCTCCTGGGTCCTGGGGCATGTGTCCACAGCAGGAGTGCTCCGGAGGGGTGGGTCTTGCCTTTTTCTGCCATGGCATGCCACCACTGGATGCATCTACTGGGCCCTCCCCAGGCGGCCTGCAGTGTGACCAGCCCCGCCCACCTGCCAGTCCAGGGCCACCACCCTGGCTCCCCTCCGGCCTTTCCCTGCTTCACTGTCATGTCTCATGTCTGCCCTCCTTGGGGAGGCCCTCAGCCTGCCCTCTGTGTGGTGGCCGTCACGTTAGTTTTGCGTCCCACTCTTCCCCCTGTCCTGGCAAATCGTGTGTAGGCTTGTACCTTGCAGAGGCTGGCCCAGCACCTGGCCAGGGAAACTTGTCATGAATCAGAAGCCATGTCCTGCGAAACCAGAATCGCCCTGTTAGCACTGGGATCCAGGTGCTCAGAGGCCATGGGGCTTGCTTGTGGTTCCCAGCAGTGGGGGGAGGGCAGACTCAGGTTTGGTCTTAGTGCTGCTGCTCAGGCCGGGGAGCGGGGCGTGAGGAGCAGCCAGAGAGGCTGGGAGGCCCCGGGGTGTTGCCCGGCCAGCTGGCACCCGGCGGTGCCCAGACTGAGGCGAGCCTGCCCCTGGGGCTCAGGGCGGCAGGGGGCAGCAGCTGACACAGGCCTAGGCGCTCCTGGTGCCAGGCGCCTGCTGCCATGTGCCCACCCAAGAGGTGCTGCCCAGCCCGGCTCAAGCCTTCCCGGACCAGACAGTTGCCGCTGGAGTCAGGCATGACTGCTCCACGTGCTCACACGGGGCGTGACTGGGTGCCCCCTGGGTCCGAGGACCCTCCCTCCCACCCAGTCCCCCTTTCCCACCCCGTCCCCCTTTCCCACTGGCTCTGGCCCTGGGTGGAGCTCTCCAGCCGCCCCCAGAGACCAGCGCTGCCTGAAGCCCCTCTGCCGGCCCCCCCCCCGGCGGCCCCCCCCCGCGGTGGGGGGCGTCCGTGGGCATGCCCCTGTCTGCACCCTCCCCCTTTGGCTGGAGGGGTTTTCCTGTGACTCACTCTGCTGGCACTTCCTGTGGTCATGGGGCAGGGGCTGAGGGGACCCAGCGGGGTGGCTCCATGTTCTGGGGTCACTCGCTGGGGGAGGGTGGGCTGGGCGTCCCGCCCCCCTGACGGAGTCGGAGTGTGATCCGTTGGGCAGACTGCAGACCATATTTGGGAAACTTGCTCTTCCTGCAGGCAGGCCGGGGCTGGGACCTGGGGATCAGTGGGCTGTGGGGCTCCTCCCAGGCCTCTGGCCTCTGACCCCCCTCGGCCTGGGGCATCTCATCCCACTGTGAAGCCCAGGAGGTTGTCCCATGTCCTTTTTCAAGACATATGTGTCTTCAGCCCCCAAACCAAAAAATGCTTATTAAATCGCAAATTTCTGAAAAATACAGGAGGGAAAAAAAGCATCCTCCCATCGTCTCAAACATTATCCTTTCCTCGTTTTTCAAGTTTGAGTGACTTTTTATTGAGGAATCACGTACACCTCTTGTGTTCATAACTGACCTGATCTAATGGTGCTGTGGACGGTGCTGCGCTGTGCCCGAACCCATTGCTCCCTGCTGTGCCCGCCCTGGCTGGCTTCCCTAGCCTTGTCCTTCTCGGCTCCCAGCTCCCTGGCCTCCGGCCTCGGGAGGAGTGTGGTCCTGGAGCCGGCTGCCTTGACAGCGTGTTCCCCCCAGTCCTCAGCATGACAGGGCTCAGAGGGGCTCTTTCTGGCCCCTGAGGCTAACGTGGAGGTGGGTGAGTTCTCACTCTCTCTTTTCTCTGCCCACTGATTGATCCAGGGGATGAGACGCAGGCCCCAGTGGATGCGGGTGGTCCCGCCTCTGCTGCACTCCGCTGAGCTCCCCGACACCCAGAGGCTGCAGTGCCCCCCCCCAACCCGGCCCTCTCAGCAGGAGCCGGCCTCGCCTCTACCCACGGCCTTCCCTCCTTCCCACAGCCTTCCCTCCTGCCTGCTGCCTCCCTCCTGCCCGTGGTCTTCCCTCCTGCCCGCGGCCTCCACCCCTGCCCGTGGTCTTCCCTCCTGCCCGTGGCCTCCGCCCCTGCCCGCGGCCTTCCCTTCTACCTGTTGCCTCCCTCCTGCCCACTGGCCTCCACCCCTGCCCGCGGCCTTCCCTCCTGCCCACTGCCTCCCTCCTGCCCGCAGTCTCCACTCTTGCCCGTGGCCTCCACTCCTGCCCACTGCCGGGCTGGCCATGGCCCTCCCACCGGGCCCCTGGGGCACCTCTGGGCCCTGCTCCGGCATATGCAGCAGGGCCGAGGACTGAAACCGGGCCCTCTTCCTGTTCTCTGTCTCCAGGGAGGTTCCAGGCCTGTCAGCATGGTGTCTGCCAGGACTGGGGTCCTCCTGTGTGGCCCCAAGGCCTGCACAGGCCATTGGGCCATGGGGCCTCTGTGTGGAACGTGTCTCCCCGCTTCAGGGGCTGTGACTCACAGAGAACAGAGCGGCACCCCAAGGCAGCGGTTCTGGGGCGGCTGTGAGAACTAAGGGGAATTACTGGAGTAAAGAGCGGGGCTGGGAGGAAGGGTGCTGCCCTTCTGTGGCCTTCCTCAGCCTTACGGGATGCTTTCCCATTTTGCTGGATTTTCCCCATTTATTCTTGATGCCTGTCTCATTCCTGTCCCTCTTCCAGAGGCACCCATGCCAATGTAATGTGTCTGGAATCTATCCTCAGACAAGTGTCTGTGAAAAATATGTAGGGTTGTTTTGTAGGTATCTGTGACATCTGCATAAAGCGTTTGGGGCTGTAGAGTGCCTGTTTGCAGCCGTAACTCGGGAGGGCATAGCTGGTGTCCCTCACCAGGCCCCAGGCCCAGCCAGAGCTCAGGGCAGAATCAAGAACACGTCCTGCTTTGCCGGCTGGAGCCCTGAGCATCCTTTGTGGCTGTCTTGGCCAGTCTGCTTTCCCTTTCAGAGAACTCTTTGTGCTTTGTGGGATTTCTGTTGGCGTTCTTGCCTTTTCGCTGCTTATGTATGTCGGAGCACCCCCAGACTCCAGATTTGACCGTTTTGCCTTTGGTGGTCTGCCACCCTGTCTGCTTTCTGTGATTCGCCCATCCAGATGAGACTGTTCACCTCAGTGAGGTTGAATCCATCTTTGCTTCTGTTGTTGTTACCTTAGATTTTGTGATCTTTTCTATTTTTTTTTAAATAATTTTTTCCACCCTCGAGTCCCAGAGATAGCCTCCCACAACGTTTTCTTCGATGGGAGAAACCTCTAAGGTCCTCCCTCTCACAGGGGTCTTTGTTTGCTCTCCGTCTGTAACGTGAGGCAAGTGTCCAGGGGACTTCTGCGGCCTGTGAGCGTGCGGGTTGCAGCCCCCCCTCGCCGTTGCCGTGGGGTTCCCAGGTGCTGGTCCGGGGCTGTAGCCCGTCCTCATGGCAGGAACAAGTGCCTCTTTGCCTTCCATTTTCAGAACCAGCCTGCCTATTTGCCAACCTCTATTTCTCCACTTAATTCTAGAAAGATTCTTTGTGACTGAATTCTTCTCTACCCCAAATAATTTTGCTGGCATTTTTATTGCAGTTGTAACATATTTAAGTAAGCTTGGCCCAGTTGGTGCATTTTCTTCTCCAAGGTCTCCAGGAGTCTTTGCTGGGTTAACTGTTAGATAACTTGCAGCTTTTGTTATCTGCTGACGTCGTTCCTGTGAGGTTGGCCCTTCGCGCTTGTTGGACTCCTTACGTAGATGACGTGTGGTCTGCAGACGACGACTGTTTTGTCCCTGTGTGTTGCCTCTCCCTCCTGGCTGATCATGCCGGCGGGGCAGCAGGCAGGGTGTATATCCTGTTTTCTCTGCAGGACGTGGTGGCCATTACTGTCATTATCGCTGCCCTCCCCAGCCTTGGGTCCTGTAGCGTGACTCCGAGAGTATTTGGTTGTGGGTTTTTTTTTTTTTTTTTTTCAGTTTTTTGGGTGGAGGCTGTGGTCGCGAGGGTTTTGAGGCACTCTGCAGGCACATTTGAAAAAGTGCTGGCGTCAACGGGGTGTCCTAACGGGGCTGTCCTGCCAGGGCGGTGGGCACAGAAGCACGGGGCTCCCGCCAAACCCTGTGTAATTCCTGCCTTGGTGTCAGAGTCACGTACCTCCCCAGTCCTGGAGGGGGTGGGAGCCGGGCGGGCCACAGGCCCCCAGCGCCGCCTCTGCCCTCACGCCCCATGTCCTCTCCCCAGAATGTGCTGGCCAAAGCCCTCTACGACAACGTGGCCGAGTCCCCGGACGAGCTCTCCTTCCGCAAGGGCGACATCATGACAGTGCTGGAGCGGGACACGCAGGGCCTGGGCGGCTGGTGGCTTTGCTCGCTCCACGGCCGGCAAGGCATCGTGCCCGGGAACCGCCTCAAGATCCTGGTGGGCATGCACGACAAGAAGCCGGCGGCACCGGGCCCTGGCCCGCCCCAGCCCAGCCTCCTGGCCCCCACGGCCCCGTACACGCCCATGCTACCGGCCACCTTCCCGTCCCAGCCGGACGGCGTCTATCTGGTGCCCACCCCCAGCAAGACTCAGCAAGGCCTCTACCAGGCCCCCGGGCCCAGCCCCCAGTTCCAGTCCCCGCCGGCCAAGCAGACCTCCGCGTTCTCCAAGCAGATGCCTCATCACCCGTTCCCCAGCCCAGCCCCCGACCTTTACCAGGTGCCCCCGGGGCCGGGCAGCCCCGCCCAGGACACCTACCAGGTGCCACCCTCCGCCGGGATAGGACAGGACGTCTACCAGGTGCCCCCATCCATGGACGCACGGCACTGGGAGGGGACGAAGCCACCAGCCAAGGTAAGGCCTCCCTGGGAGATCAGGCGGCCCTTCCGGGGGGGGCGGGTCTCACCCAGGCCTGATTGCTGGACGCAACAGGGCCCAGCCAGTGTGATCTTTGGGACCACTGGGGTTCCTGTAGAGGCTCTGCATTTGGTCTGGGGCCCTGGTGGGAGGTGAGTGCTAAGTGTTAACGTGTCTGCGGACGTGGGGTGAGCTGTCCAGGAGAAGCCATGGAGCTGGTCTTGGGCCGTGAGGTGTCCTTCAGCTGACAAGCCCCAATGGGAGGGTAGAGAACGCAGCCTGTCTAAGACTGGCGTGGCAGGTGGAGCTGGTCCAGGAGGCCCGAGAGTAGACCAGGACCCCGGGAGCCTGGTACCCTCCTGAGGACAGAGGGTTTGGGGTGGGAGTGATCTGCCCAGCCATATCTGGGTAAAGCCATTCTGTGCAGAGGAGAGGGAGCAGGGAGCCCAGGAAAGGGGAGTGGAGGCACTTAATGGGGATAATTAGAGCATGGAGCGCAAGGCCACCATCAGGCTGGAGTGGCCAGGATCCCGGAGGGATGCACTGGACGGCGGTGATGTTTCTCTGCCTAGTAGTGTGGTGGGGATGAGCGGTGCGGGTGGCAGGCACCTCCGAGACCATCAGGGCCGTGGCTTCTCGGTCTTGCTGCTCTGCAGCCTCGCCCGAGGCCCACAGGCCAGGATGGCGGCTGCATGAGCGCCAGCCAGCAGGGCATGGGAGAGGGGTCGGGGAGGCCCACCAGTGAGTGTCCAGGGCACCTAGGGGCCCTCTTGGCAGTGAACTCATCCTCTGGGCACCCGACCCTCTCCCAGGCCATGGCAGCTTGCCGCGGAAGCTGCAGGGTGACCTGCCCGTGACTCCTGGACTGAGGGTGGACACTGCCTGCTGGACCGTATGGTTGCCCTTAGAGGGCCTCTCATTCCAAGTTCCTGGTGGGCTGTTGCCCACGGGAGGCGGGAGCCCAGCACCCCAGCGGCACCCTGACCTGCCCACTTGCCCCTCACCCCCTGCCCGTCTGCCGTGGAAGGAGTGGGTCTGGAGTGCATGTCTCGCCCAGAGCCGCCTGTCTGAGGATACTCTCCCGATGGCACTGGGCCTCTGTCCTCAGAGCTGGCCCAGGGCCGAGATGCCAGCCGGGCAGCGGTCCAGCATGTGGTGTTGCCCTGCCCCTGCCACGGGCAGAGCTTGGCAGCCGGGAGGCCTGGGTGGAGGCCTCTGGCTGGCTGGGGGCGGGGGTTCAGCCCCTTGTCTCCGCGTGCTCTCTCCGCGCTTGGCCGGACAGGCTGGGGGCTGGGCTGGGGCGCCCCAGCTGGGGACTGCTGCACAGTGGTTCCCAGGGCGGGGACTGGCTGGTGAGCCTGGGGACAGGCCAGAGTCCCCCCAGCGCACACCCACAAACACCCCTTCCGCACACTCCCCGGGCAGGGGCCCTCCCTGCTCGCCCTCTCCTTTCCGAGTCTTTACAGACGGGTGTGTCCTGGCATGGCTCTGAGGCCGGACACAGTGGAAGCTCCTGGCTCGGAGGTGCAGTGAGGCCCCACTGCGGGCTGTGGACTCAGGCCTATGTTTAGCTGTGGGTTCTGTTTCCCTCCAGTGCACGGGGCTTGTTCTTGGACTGCTCTCTGGGTTCCCCTGGCTGGCGAACTCCCCCCGCGTGCCCACTAGGGGCGTTGCCCGGACGGAACCTGTGTCCCCGGGGGCCCCGATCTGGCTGGTGGCCAAGGAGGAAAGCTCTGTGTCCAAAAACCTCGCCCTCCCCTGAGCAGCCTCCCTGCTCCTGGCCTGGACAGCCTCGATCGCACCTGCTTTTACTTCATAGTCATGAAAGCCGTGCTTCCTTGTCACGGGCAGGTGCATAATGTATGAGAACACCTGGAGAGGAGCTTCTCCAATCAAGAGGGGCTCGCTGGGGCGTTTCAGCCCATTTTCTCTAGTGAACTACACATCTTTCACCGATTGGTACAGACTTTCACCTTTGAGGTTATAAATCTGGCATTAAATACCAGAAGCATTTTCTTGGGGCCCAGCGTGATTACAGCTGCCCCCAGTTTTGCTTGTCACTCCCTCTGCAGGGGAAAGGCTCCAAGGGGTTTCTGATGGTGAGTGTCTCTGTGACAAACTGCAAGACTGTAAACATCCTGTAGCATGCATCTGTGCCCACATTTCAGGCTCTGCTTTCAGAAGCCTGGGAAACTGACGCCCCTGGTTCTAGGGCTGGAGATTGGCTAGACTGAGGGGGACCCTGCAGACTGTCGATGGGGCCTTAGGGCCAGGGAAACAGAAGGCAAGTGATGAGGTAGGCGCCCAGGAACGTCATCTGCCTGGAGCCTGGAGCAGGGCAGCCTGCATGGCTCAGGGGAAGTCAGGGCCACCTCGGGAGTCAGCACCCTTTGGGGCTGGGAAATGGCTTAGGAAGCCGAGGGCAGAAGCCGGGGGCCCCCGGAGGAGGAAGCCAGTCCTGGGGGAGCGCCTCTAGGTCAGAGCTCCAGCTGTCGCACTGGGGCAGGCGGGCAGACATGGCTCAGCTAAGCCTCGCTCCTCAGGAGCAGGGGGACCCATGTCAGGCCTGGGCCTCCGTCCATGGACACCCCCAGAGCAGGAAGCTGAGGCTCTTAGGTGGGGCTGGGGCCGGAGGTGCCAGATGGGCTGGCCTGGGTTGTGTGGGGTGATGCCCATTGCCTTGAACGAGTGCCTGGCAGTGGTCCAGCCTGGCAGAAGGCAGCAGGGCGCTTGCCAGGTCCCGGGGTCTTGGGAGCCTTCAGCCTCACTCTGTCTCCTGACGGCCCACGTCCTTGGTCTGGATGTATGTGTGGCCGTGGCTGTTGGGCGTTTTCTCGGCCTCTGCGTGTCTGTCTCCTGCGCCTTGAGATGGTGTGTGTGAGAGAGCGGGTGGGCCGTGGACTGGGGGCTGTGTCTGCTGCCAGGCTCTGGGTTTGTCCCGCATGCCCGCGGTGCCAGGTCTGCTGATGGGGCCTCAGGTCTGGAGCTGGCAGCCTGTGATTAGGGGCTCCGCGGCTCTCTGGGGCATGGGTCTCCCTGAAGAGCTTCCCCCTGGGGCCGCCGGCTCTGCCCTCTAACAGAGACATCTGTCGGCCAGCATGGCTGCTCACCGTCCCTGACTCAGTCCCTGACTCAGCCGCAGGCCCGGTCCGGCCCGCGCCCCGCCCTGCCATCAGCGCGGGCGGAGGCGGTGCTGGCGGGCGCGGAGAGGCCGGGGCGCTCCCCTGGACCCGGGGTCCCCTCGGGCCTCGCCTCAGGGCCCCGCCGACCCGCCACGTCCCGCCAGCCGCACCCCCCTCCCCGGCCTGCTGCTGGCCGGGCCCAGCGTCCGAAAATAGCCCTGGAGGAGACTCAAGTCTGGGGCTGCAGGAGAGGGACGAGCCTGGCAGGGGCCGCCGGCTCCGCGCGCAGACGCGCCGGGGGCGGGGACACCGCGTGAGGGCCCGCCCGGCCGCGCCTCCGGCGGAAAGGGCCGCGCCGCCCCGAGGGCTGCGGAGCGGGGGCAGGCCCCTGGGGCGCAGGGTGCTGGGGCTGGAGCGCAGCGGCAGGTCTGCCTCTGCCCCGCGGTTCCCAGGGACGTGTGTGGGGAGCGCCTGAGTCACCGCGTCCCAGACCTCCAGTTTGATTAGGGAACAGAAGGGCGTTTTGTCAAGAGGGTTCTGTGGGGAGCAGGGGTCCTGGTTCCCGTCTCGGTCATTCCCTCACACCCACATCCAGCTTGCCAGGACAGCGTCTGTCCTGCTGTTTGCGATAGAACTGGCTCTGGGGGCTGGGAGTTCTCGGTGGCCACCTTCCCAGGAATCCCCCAAGGGTGTGGGGGACAGGGAGGCCCCTGGCCCTGACCCTTGGGATCGCCTGCAGGCCCCCTCCTCCTCTGGCCTGGGGAGGGCCCCGCCTGGTACCACCACCCGAAGATGGCTGCGAGGCCCTCCAGTAGGGACACCCCTGGGGGCGGGCCGCCTGGTGGATGGTGCAGCTGGGAGGCGCCATCGGCAGGGGCACCCCGGGCAGGGGCGGCCCCCTTCTTGGCCCACGTGTACGCGCCTCCAGAACCTTGCCGGTTGCTCGTCTGTGGAGACAGCCCCTGTGTCCTGCCATACCAGATGGCTCTCAGCCAACAGCGTGGGTCCTCATAGTTCTCAGGTGCTGTGTCTTAATGAAGGCGAGGACCACAGGGAAGCACACACCCTCGGCTCTGGGGGCCCCTCCTGTGTGTCCTGCTCACCTCAGGCAGTGGCATCTCTCTGAGGGGGTCGTGGAGGCTGGCCTCCAGGGCCGGAGGTGACGATCGGCCATCTGCCCACAGGTGGTGGTGCCCACCCGCGTGGGGCAAGGCTACATGTTTGAGGCCCCCCCACCCGAGCAGGATGAGTACGACATCCCCCGCCACCTGCTGGCCCCCGGGCCCCAGGACATCTACGACGTGCCCCCCGTGCGTGGCCTGCTGCCCGGCCAGTGCAGCCAGGAGGTGGGTGTCCGGGCTGGTGGTGGGGTGTTGTGCTCTCCAGCTCCGGCGGGGGGGCCCTGGGTTGCAGCTTGGGGTCCCCTCTCCCTCCCCTCAGGTGGCCCTGGCACCTGTATCACTGTGCCTCTCTTCCCCTCAGGTATACGACACACCCCCCATGGCCATCAAGGGTCCCAATGGCCGGGACCCATCGCTGGACGTGTACGACGTGCCCCCCAGTGTGGAGAAGGGCCTGCCGCCGGCCAGCCACCACGCGGTGAGCACTGAGGGGATGCTGCGGCTACGCAGGGGGTTGGGTGTGACTGTGTGCGCCCTGTGGTGGGGGCCTGCAGAGCGGGGAGCTCCAGAGACCTGCCTCCAGGACCTCTGTGACAGGGGTGCAGACTGAGCGCCTCGGCTTCCTCGTCAGGGAAAGGGTCCCTCTCCTGCAGGGTGTTCTCCAGGAGGTTCTTGAGAGGGTCACCCAGGATAGCAGAAGAACCACAGAATGTACCATTCGAACCAGGATTCTTCTGAGAGGGGGAGGTGGAGGATGAGTAATTAGAAGGGGCCTCAGCTGCAAACCAGGACTGTCCTGGGCTACCCAGGGCATCAGCACCCTGAGTACAGCATGCAGGTGGCTCAGCCACTTATTCACATCTGCCATAGAGTGGAGGTAAAGAATCCGCCTGCCAATACAGGAGACATAAGAGAAGCAGGTTCGATACCTGGGTCGCGAAGATCCCCTGGAGGAGGGCATGGCAACCCACTCCAGTATTCTTGCCTGGAGAATCCTGGGGACGGAGGAGCCTGGCGGGCTGCAGTCTGTGGGGTTGCAAAGAGTCTGACATGACTGAGACTGCAGAGAGTATATCGGGGTGGCGATGCTGATGGTGGGGTGGTCAAGGCGCGATTGCTGACCTCTCTCTGAGCATCTGCAGTTATACAGAGGCTTAGAGCACGGGGTCCTCAGTATAAACCCGTGAGGGCGTTCTCTAATAAGGGAGCGGACAGGCACACAGAGGTGCAGCCGGCCCTGAGGTCCCACAGCTAGTAAGCGGTGGGGTGGGATTTGAGCTCTGGTCTGGCCCCAGAGTTGGGCTCTGAAGTGTAACCTGCAGGAAGAAGAATCGCGAGGCGTGTGCGCCGGGCTGTATGTGTGCGCAGATGCCTGGGTCCACCTGCAGGTCCGGGGAGGGGCAGGTGGACGGGCAGCCGTGAGCACTTCTTGGCCCCCAGGTGTACGATGTCCCTCCCTCCGTGAGCAAGGACGTGCCCGACGGCCCCCTGCTGCGTGAGGAGACCTATGACGTGCCCCCCGCCTTCACCAAGTCCAAGCCCTTTGACCCGACCCGCCACCCGCTGGTGCTGGCCGCACCCCCTCTGGACTCCCCGCCAGCCGAGGACGTGTATGACGTGCCGCCTCCGGCCCCCGACCTCTACGACGTGCCCCCAGGCTTGCGAAGGCCCGGCCAGGGCACCCTCTACGACGTGCCCCGGGAGCGGCTCCTGCCCCCCGAGGCGGCCGGTGGCGGCACGGCAGACATCGGCGTGTACTCGGTGCCCCCTCCGGCCGAGCGGGAGGCCCCAGCCGATGCCAAGCGCCTGTCCGCCTCGAGCACCGGCAGCACCCGCAGCAGCCAGTCGGCCTCCTCCCTAGAGGCGGTGGCGCCAGGCCGCGAGCCCTTGGAGCTGGAGGTGGCTGTGGAGGCCCTGGCCCGGCTGCAGCAGGGCGTGAGTGCCACCGTGGCTCACCTCTTGGACCTGGCAGGCAGCGCAGGTGGGTGCGGGGGCTGGCGCGGGCCCCCCGAGCCTCAGGAACCTCCAGCAGCGGACCTGCGGGCCGCTGTGGCCGCCGTCCACGTGGCCGTCCATGAGCTGCTGGAGTTTGCCCGCAATGCGGTAGGCAATGCCACCCACACCTCCGACCGCACGCTGCATGCCAAGCTGAGCCGACAGCTTCAGAAGATGGAGGACGTGTACCAGGCGCTGGTGGCCCATGGCCAGGCTCTTGACAGTGGCCGGGGAGGCCTGGGGACCACCCCCGAAGACCTGGACCGCCTGGTGGCCTGCTCGCGAGCGGTGCCCGAGGATGCTAAGCAGCTGGCCTCCTTCCTGCACGGCAACGCCTCGCTGCTCTTCAGACGGACCAAGGCCTCTGTCCCCGGGCCTGAAGGGGGTGGCCTCCTGCACCCCAACCCCACCGACAAGGCCAGCAGCATCCAGTCGCGGCCCCTGCCCTCGCCCCCCAAGTTCACCACCCAGGACTCACCCGACGGGCAGTACGAGAACAGTGAGGGGGGTTGGATGGAGGACTACGACTACGTCCACCTGCAGGTGGGTGGGCTCCGCCCGCGTGCCTCGGCCTGGGGCGGGCCCTGGGGTGGGCCCCTGGTTCTCGGGCTCTGACTTTGCCACCCTGTTGCGGGAACCCTGATCCCCCCACAGAAGGCTCTTATGGCCAAGGGAAGAGGTGGTTCCCAGCAAGGTCTTGGAGAGTCCTTGTGCCCTCCTCACTTCAACTTTCCAGGCCCACTGGGCCCCTGGAATCCCACCTGCCCCGTCTCGGGCCCTTGGACCCGTGGGGCCACGCCATCAGGGTCCTGCAGTGCCCCCAGCAATGGCTCCTGAACAGCTGCAAGGGCCGGGCTTGTCTGCTGCCTTGAAGTACCAGCAAAGGCAGAGATCCTAGCAGGAGAGGGGGAACGCGAGGTGATGGGACAGTGGGCCGGGCTGGGCCTCTGAGCCAAGGCCTGGGTGCCGGCTGAGTGGGCGTCCCAGGGACAGTGGTCAGGGGTGGGCGCGCAGACCTTGTACACCAGGGGGCGGCCCGGACATGATCCCCACCGTGGGGACGAGGCAGGGCAACAGGGCCTGGCCAAAGGTGGGTGCCCGGCCCATCATCACCCCAGGCCCTATCCTCACCCCCGGGCCCCGTCCTCACACCCAGCCTGGCCCTGTCCTCACCCCCAGCCCCGCCCCATCTTCACCCCCAGCCTTGTCCTCCCCCCTAGTCCAGCCCCGTCCTCACTCGGAGCCCCGTCCTCACCCCCAGCCCCGGCCTCACCCCTGGGCCCCGTCCTCACCCCCATCCCAGCCCCATCCTCACTCTGAGCCCGGTCCTCACCGAGCCCGCACATGGCCGCAGCGCCCCCAGCGGCCGCTTGCCTCACTGCACCCCCTGGCCTGGGCACTGTGGCTCAGCTCCATCCTGTCTCCCCTCCAGGGGAAGGAAGAGTTCGAGAAGACCCAGAAGGAACTGCTGGAAAAGGGCAACATCATGCGGCAGGGGAAGGGCCAGCTGGAGCTGCAGCAGGTGAGGGCGCCCAGGCTCGCAGCCTCTCTTGAGAGTCTGTCTTGCGAGCTGAGCCTCCCAGGGCTCCCCAGACCCGCCCCCCAACCACCACCAAACTGTCCCCGTGTGTCAGCGGGATGTGTGTTGGTTATTGTCAGTCATCGTGGCAGGTATCTTAGTGCCTGCAGAGAAGTGTGAAAGCAAAAAAGAAGCCACTCACCCTCGGGGGCAGTCGCCACGCTCTGGGACTGGTTTCCAGTCCTGCTCCAGCCACGAAAGGGGCCTCCGTCCATGGCTGAGATGTGAGTGAAAGCAGTTACATCTGCTTTCATCTCAGGATGTTTCCAGGGCACAAATATTGACCATAAATTGTTTTTAAAGTCAGCCAATATCCGTCATCGTTGCATGTTTACTTTGTACCCAGTTTTTTTTATTGTGAAGAACACTGCTGTGTTTATCTGAGGATGTAGAATTTTCCTCATATTTTGGCTTGTTTCCATAAAGTAGGAAAGGGATTTTTTTAAAAGGGAGTTTTATTCTGATTATGAAGACTTTAAAAATTAAAATATAGTCTGGTACAAAATAAGCACAGAAAATATCACCCAGAAGGCTTCCCTCGTCTCCCACTCCTTGAGCATGGAAGGGTGGTCTAGGAGAGAGCCCACCAGATCCACCCTGAGACCGGGGGCTTGCGGTGCGGTTTTCAGAGCCACATTTCCCCAGCTGCAAAGTAAGGAACACAGCTATACCCATCTTGGGGTCAGTGTGAGAATTAAACGAGTAAACAGTGTATAATGCTTAGGAGGTGCTGGGCGCGCAGCACGTGTGCAGTCACAGTGTGGATGTCAGTGGCTGGCTGTGAGTGGAGTCTCCGCTGACTTAGGAGATGGCCATGTGCTTTGTCTTCTCTGCCTTCTGCTGGACTCTTGCAGCGTTTATTTAACCAGACTTGTGTTGATGGACATTTGGTTTGTTCCCAGAGTTACTTTTGTAAACAAATCTATGCTGACTACAAATCTCTTCACATACCTGGCCAGTCACTTAGATAAATTACTAGAAGCGGAAATAAAAGGAGTGTGGTTGAGAAACTTGAGATCTTGAGTTTCCAAGAGAGGGGCATAGGAACATAAAATGTGTTGACAGGAGGGTTTGTCGTTCCATATCCACATCAGTGAAAACTCTGGAGACCCCACCACCCCCAAATACCTACCAGTGGAGTGTAGGCCGAATAAAGGATGGCCATTTGGACAGTAGAATGTGATGTAGCTGTTAAGAATCTGTCAGAGGTTGAAAAGGACTCACTGGAGATAAAGCCACAAAAGATGAGTATATTCTCATGCTGGACAAGAGAACCAAGTGCGTGTCACCACGTAGCCGGCTAAGAGGGGAAACCAGGGTTTCAAGTGCTAGGGAGGGTCAGTGTCACAGTGGTTTGCTAATTAAGTAAAGCCTGAAACCAGAACCAGCGTGGGGTGCGGACTTATCCGTGCGCACCACCGACACCCAGCCAGAGCTGCTGCTGGTGGGGATTTTTATCCCATGGCTTACATGTACTCACTAACAGGAAGTGAACGACCCATTGTTGTTGGGTGCTAAAGGTAGGTTGGGTTTCCCTGGTGGCTCAGACGGTAAAGCGTCTGCCTACAATGCAGGAGACCCAGGTTTGATCCCTGGGTCGGGAGGATGCTCTGGAGAAGGAAATGGCACCCCAATGTGTATATATATATTTACTATGTGTCGTAAGCTATATATAGAGAGACGGATATTTAATATATGTATATATAGTACCCTGTGTGTTTCCAGGTTTTATCTTTTCCTGGGATTTTGCGGGAGGAAGAGGGCCGTTTGCGGGATCTTAGTTTCCTGACCAGGGATCAAACCTGTACCGCCGCAGTGGTAGCACTGAGTTTTAACCACAGGTGCATCAGCGAAGTCCTCGTGTTCTAACTCAAGAGGGAGAGAGACTTACTGTGTTTAAAGGAAAACGTCTTTGTAGAATATTCACTAGTTATTGGTGGGAATTTTGTCTGAAATAGGCAAATACTATGACCTTTTGGTTTTTGCTTAACATTTTTATTGTGAGAGAGTTAATACATGTATAAAATTGAAGAAAATGACCCCCCAGGGAAACCCATTGGGGAAAAGGAACCCCGGGCTTCCCCAGCCCCAGTCATTCTCAGGGCAGCAACTTGTCTGCCACATCGTTGTGAAGACAGTACATCGTTTCATCTGCAGATACTTCAGTGTATAGTCTTAAAAGGATAATTCACCAGAGATGTAACAGATTTCAGGGTGCATGAAACTCCAGGTGCTAACTCTTCTTTTCTGCTTTGTGTATTTGAATCTTTTTACAGTGCATACATTAAGGAGAATTTTTTTTTTAAACTTTTCATTTTGAAAGACTTAGAGATTGATGGGAAGTTTGAAAGAAAGTGTCAAGTGCGTTCCCTTCTCCCAGTTGCCCCCGAGGGATGGCGTCTGAGGTAACTGGAGAACAGCATCCAGACCAGGAGACCGCCACCCCTCACCCTGCCGCCGCTCACCGTCCCCCTTTCTAGCATTTTAGTCTTTTCAAAGGTGTGACACACACGGCCTGCCACCTTCAGAGATGAGTGGAAGGCCATCTGGGCGGGTGGGACCGGGGAACCCCGCTCTGTCCCTTCTGCTCCAGGCCTGCTTTTCACTCTGCTGTCCCTCTCTGCCAGCTGAAGCAGTTCGAGCGGCTGGAGCAAGAGGTGTCGCGGCCCATAGAGCATGACCTGGCCAGCTGGACGCCGGCCCCGGCTGCAGCGCCGGGGCGGCCGGGTGGCCCGGGGCCCTCGGACCGGCAGCTGCTGCTCTTCTACCTGGAGCAGTGCGAGGCCAACCTGACCACGCTGACCGACGCCGTGGATGCCTTCTTCGCCGCCGTGGCCACCAACCAGCCGCCCAAGATCTTCGTGGCGCATAGCAAGTTCGTCATCCTCAGCGCGCACAAGCTGGTGTTCATCGGCGACACGCTGTCACGGCAGGCCAAGGCAGCAGACGTGCGCAGCCAGGTGACGCACCACAGCAACCTGCTGTGCGAGCTGCTGCGCGGCATCGTGGCCACCACCAAGGCCGCCGCCCTGCAGTACCCGTCGCCCGCCGCCGCCCAGGACATGGTGGACCGTGTCCGTGAGCTGGGCCACAGCACCCAGCAGTTCCGCCGGGTCCTGGGCCAGCTGGCCGCCGCCTGAGCACCGCCCGCCAGAGGGCTGAGGGCAGCAGGCGAGGGTGGCACGGGCCCTGAGCGCTGCCGTGCTGCGAGCGGGACGGGCGGCCCGGCACCCCCGGGCCTGGCGCCCAGACTGCGCAGGGAGGCGTGTGTATTTATGACGGGCCGGGAGGTGGGGCAGGCCTCCCAGGGGAGCCCCAGCAGAGCCAGGCCTGGAGCCGAGGCCACGAGGGCTGGCGGCCTCTCCTGAGCGCACTGCTGGCCCGGGGGGCCGGCCCTCGGGGCAGGCTGCCGCGTGCAGGCCCCACCACCCACATGGCCTCAGGGGATCCCTTGGGCTGACCAGTGAGGGGGCCACGTCCCCCCAACAGGGCAAGCGTGGCTGGGGTATGTTCTCTGCACCAGGAGAAAACCCTAAAAAACTATTTTTCATTATTGATTTTCCAATCATTTGACTAATAGTCTACATTTAAATAAAATTTAAAAATGAAAAGCACCCTCCTGAGGTATAAGAGGCAAGAGGGCCAGGTGGGAGGGCAGGCGAGCCACAGGTGGGCTGGCTGGTTGAGGGGTTTCCAGGGGTTTCAGGCTGAGGCTGTGGCGATCTCCTGGAAGGGCGAAGAGAAAGTAGGTTTATTCAAAAGAAGACGAAGGCCTGGGGAGCAGGACTGGGCATGGAGAGGAGGTGGGGAGCCCAGGCTGCTGGAAGAAGGCTGAAGAGCAGCGTCCGGTGGAGCCAGAAACTCTCAGTGTGCATGTGTGGCCAGCGGCACATCCGGCACTGAGGTCTGATAGAAATTCACCCAGATCCCCGGCAGTGGCCGTGGGGAAGGCAGGTGCAGGGGCGGGAGCCCCTCCAGGAGCCAGTGAGCCCTGCTAGGGCCCCCCATATCTAAAGGCAGAGAGCCCCCCACTGAGGGCACCCCTGGGAGACACGGGACTCCATGCAGAGAAATCCTCTTTCACAGTCCTTGTCCAGAACTTAGCCCTTAGAAAGGAGCTCTTAATTTCAGCTTGTGGAACTTCTCCAAAAGTGTTCCATCTGACTTACACTGAGACTTGGCTTCCAAGTTGGGAGGTAGGGGACCAGTGCGTGCTAAGTCACTTCAGTCATGTTTGACTCTTTGTGGACTGTACTCCCTGTGGACTGTAGCCCACCAGGCTTCTCTGTCCATGGGATTCTCCAGGCAAGAACACTGGAATGGGTTGCCAGCCCTCCTCCTGGGAGGGGACTAACTGTCACCGTGGTGCATGTGAATCTGGGCCTCACTCCCCATCTCCATGAAGAAGGGCGTGGGGCTGGGCAATCTGCCAGCCCTGTCAGCTCTGAACTCCAGAGGGTCCTCAGGAAAGGCGGCCACCCTCCCACCCCTCATCCTGCCCAGCAAAGACCCAGAGGTGAATATGCAAGCAGTTTTATTTGGGTTTTACACAGATGGGGGCTGGGGTGGTGCAGAGGCTCAGTTGGCCTCTAGAACTTCAAGAATCCAGGGAATAAACTTGGTGACCCGGGCATACACACCAGGTAAGAATGGACTACACCGGCTGCTGCCCCAGGACACGATTCCCACCAGGGTCCAGGCTCCATCCTTCTGGCAGACCAAGGGGCCGCCCGAGTCGCCCTGCAGGAGGAAACAGGACTTGTGTCCAAGCTGGAAAGAAGGTGTAAGGGCCCCGGTGTGCCTGGACCTGGCCGAGTCCAGGCGGTGGAGACAAGGGCAAGTGGGGGCCCAGTGGTTGTGCCCAGATACTCGGATCTGCTCAAAGGGCAGCCCCTGCTCTGCCCCCTACTCCTGGGGGGCCTGGGG
The DNA here is from genome assembly GCA_007570785.1 of Antilocapra americana. Taxonomy (NCBI): domain Eukaryota; kingdom Metazoa; phylum Chordata; class Mammalia; order Artiodactyla; family Antilocapridae; genus Antilocapra; species Antilocapra americana. Next base: position 1,396,330 of record ML663572.1, read on the forward strand.
TGGGGGCTGATCCTCTCAGCCTCCAATGTCCATCTTGTGGGGTTGCTCTGAAATTAAACACCCCTGGGAGCACCATACCATGACTCGTCAGAGCCAGCCCTCACCAGGGGCCTCTGTTAGTGCTGGTCCACACCTTCACTGGGACACTGGGCAGGGCATGAGGTTAAGGAGGTCGTGGCAGAGGGGATGGCCCTCCTGGCCTGACCAGGAGGGAACCTGTGAGGGTGGGCAGGGTTGCAGGCCGTACCATGCAGGAGGAGATGCCACTGGCCCCCGCACAGATCATCACGTCCGTGATCTTGCTGCCCCAGAACTCTTTGCAGTCGGCATTAGACAGGATGGGCAGGGTGGCCTGCTGCAGCTTGTCAGGGGTCTTGAGGGCTGGAAGGGCAGAGGGTGTGCGGTCAGGGCCCAGCGCCCACAGGAACCCTGCCCTCCCGCGGCGTGGTCCTCCGGCACAACGGCGGTCCCTCTCGGTTACACACCAGGCAGTGCGTCTGCACTCCCAGCACAGCTGGTCAAGCCAGTCCTGCCTCCGAGCCCCTGCGCCTGGGCCTGCCGGCCCGTGTGTGTGTGTGTGTGTGTGTGTGTGTGTGTGTGTGTGTACGGCTGGTCAAGCCAGTCCTGCCGGCCTGTGTGTGTGTGTGTGTGCACGCGCGCACACGCCGAGGGGCCATCCCTCCTCCCCCGTCCTCCTCTGCTTGGGGATGCTGGGGGGACCCAGAGGGAGCACCTCCTTCTTCTGCCCTTTCCTGGCTGCTCGCGTCCTGTTAAAGGACCAGCTGGTAGGAACTCGGGACAGGCGGATGGAGTTGGGAAGGGAGCAGAGACCTGGGAGCTCAGGCCTGAAGGCCGCCTGGACCGTGGGCTCCGGGCACAGACTTCACAGGTGCTGGGCGCACCCGCCCTTCTCAGTCTGCTTCCATGCAGATTAGAGGGGGCGACACTTAGGTGTTTCTTCGGAAACTGTTCATGTATATATTGTTAAACTTCATTTTTATTTTTGCTTGATAGGTTTTTAATTAAGAGGGTTAAGTGGACTTCCCTAGTGGCTCAGACGGTAAAGCATCTGCCTACAATGCAGGCAACCCGGGTTCAATCCCTGGGTTGGGAAGATGTCCACGAGAAGGAAATGGTTACCCACTCCAGTACTCTGGCCTGGAAAATCCCATGAACAGAGGAGCCTGGTGGGCTACAGTCGATGGGGTCGCAAAGAGTCGGACTGAGCGCCTTCACTTTCACTTTCTTTAAGTACAGAAGTGGAAGGTTGATAGTTGTGATTTACAGCTGTGCTCAGGACTTGGCTTGAAGCACAGGAGTCTGGGCCCTGAGCAGCCCTCAGGGACACTCACCGTTGTACCGGGTCTTGCCCCAGCCGGTGACCGTGCACAGGGAGCCCGCGGGGAAGCTGGTGTCGGCGCCGGGCAGGCAGACGGGGGCCACGGCGGTAGAGAGGCGGGCAGGCGCCGCCAGCTTCACCAGGGCCACGTCGTTGCGCACCGCTCGCAGGTCCCACTGCGGGTGATCGAAGACCTGCGCGGGGACGGCGGGGGCTGGGCGGGCCACGGGGGACTTAAGGGGGCCACAGGCGTGCAGTTGGGGGGTGGGGGGTACAAAGGGTGTTGAGGGAGCACAGAAGAGGCCAAACAGACCAAATCTGGAGGGGGGGTGGCATGTGACATATTTTGCATTTTCCTACAATGAGCAAAACAACCTTGAGTGTTTGTAAAGGAGCTGTGTTTGGGAAGGAGAAAATCAGGAAGTCGGTCTAGGAAGGTGCCGGCGGGGTGAAGCGCGCCGCTGGTCAGGGTCCTCTGCCCATGACCCCGCCCAGCCCACCCTGCCCCTGCCGCCCCACGCTCCCTCGCTGCCCGCCCACCGTGTGTACCTCGGCGACCCTCAGCACCTGGCCGTCCTCCTCCTCGGAGCCCTGGTCGGACACCCCGGCCACCACCAGGTGACCCTTCCTAGAAGGGAAGTGGCCGGCGGAGCTCAGGCTCACTGCCGCCCGCGCGGAGGCCCAGGCACCCGGGCCCCATCATGCAGGGACCCCAGGGCACCCCCACCCCCGCCCCCGTTCTCCCTGGGCCTTAGTTTCTCCATCTGTATTGTGAAGGCAGAGGCCCAGACCCTCTGGCCTGGACCAAGCTGGGGTCTGGGAGCCAGGCGGCTGGGGGGTGGGGAGGGTAGGGGTGGCTTTTCCCGGAGACTGTGTTTTGCCTGCAGGTGGGGAACAAGAGCAGCTGCCCCCAGCCCCTTGCACCCCCAGCAGCCCCTTGCCCACTCCCCGAGCCTGCTTGGGGCTGGGAGATGAAGGTGGTCCCTTTGAGCAGGTGAAGTGGGGCCTCACCTGACGCCACAGTGGGCGGCGGTGACCACCCAGTCCTCACTGATGAGAGAGCCTCCGCAGAAGTGGAAGCCAGAGCTGGTCTGGGGAGGGGGTGGGAGAGAGTCAGCCTAGCCTCCCCCGCCTCAGTGCCCTCCCACCCCATCTAATCTGCCCCTCCTCAGCCCCCCTCACCTGCAGGGACACCTGCCAGGGCCAGGAGCCAGGCACGGCGTTCTCCCCATTGACGATCCTGGAGAGGCCGCTCAGCACAGGGTTGATGGCGGGGACCCCGCAGCCTGGGGGGCAGAGACAGGGCGTAGATGATGCCTCAAGGGGCATCAGGGTGCAGAGGTGGCTCTTCCAGGCCTCTGCAGCACCCCAGCACCCAGAGCTTGTCTGCTGCAAGAAATCAAGCCCCCTCCCTGCTAGCTGACAACTGCCCTTAGGCACTCTTGAGGATGGTCCCTGAAGCGGAGGGCCTCTGCAGTTGGGGCCCAGGCTCCCTGGCCTGCTGTGTGCCCTGAGGGGTCTGTCTGTCCCCTCTGAGCCCAGGACCCTTTCCCAGAAGCTAGGCTGTCCTGTGTGAGTCCTGGCTGCTCTCACGGCCTCTGAGTCTTCAGGGTGAGCAGCTTTGGGTGAGGGTATTACCCTATACTTTGGCCACCTGATGGGAAGAGCTGACTCAATGGAAAAGACCCTGATACTGGGAACGATTGAAGGCGGGAGGAGACAGGGATAACAGAGGATGAGATGGTTGGATGGCATCACCGACTCAATGGACGTGAGTTTGAGCAAATTCTGGGAGATGGTGAAAGATGGGGAATCCTGGTATGCTGCAGTCCATGGGGTCGCAAAGAGTCGGATACGACTTAGCAACTGAACAATTACCATAGGTGGGGTGGCACCAACCCAGGAGTATGTCCAAACCCAGAGGGTGGAGGGGCCGGGTGAGATGGATGGACCTGGGGAACATTCCTGAGGCAGAATTCACATGGCTTGGTGGCATGTTTGGAGAGTAGAGGAGCCCAGACCACCCCAAGGTTTCTGAGTGAATGGAGGAGACCAGATCAGAAGTCCAAGGGTCCTCCAGGTGGTGGGGAGGGCCCCAGGCCCAGTGGAGGAGTGGGGAGCCAGGCGTAGGTGCCCAAGGAGGGTCAGGGGGCACCTGGAAGGACGGGTGGCAGGGGTGGTTCAAGGTATGAGGACTTGGACCCTTCCATCCCCTGCTTCCGGGGCTGAGGGCCAGGATGGGGGCGAGGCTTGACCCAGGGCTGCCATGCTTGCCTGAGCCCTGTGCTTACCGAAGCTGCTGCCAACGAGGAAGAAGCCAAGAACAACCCAAAGAAGGGCCATGGTGTGTGGCTCAGCAGTGAGATGGGGGCTGCCCAAGGGACCCCCCATATATTTCCCCAGCCCACCAATTGCAGCCTGCCTCGCCATCCTCTCCTTATCAGAAGACCTTGAGCTGAGAAGCACCTGACTCCAGCGTGGGCTTGGGAAAGAGACAGCCCTTGGGGCCACTCCTGGGAAGGTTTCCTGGAGTCACAAATGTGTGGGGCCAGCACTGGCCTCCACCCCCAGGTGCCCCCTCCCCAGGGCAGGCCTTGAGCACAGGGAGCCAAGGGTCGATGGTGAGGACCCCACAGTGGGAGGTGGGAGGCCAAGGTCCCCCTTCATCTGTGTGTGCCCCTTCTGGGCACTCGTGAGAGATGGACTAATGAGGGGCCCTCCTGGACACCCCCTGCCACCTGGTTCAGTGAAGGTCCAAGTTCAGGAGAAGAATGAACTCCTAGAAACCCCAGCACAGGACACAGACACCATCATGTCAATATGTCTTCCACCTGTTTATTGAGGCTACATAGGAGCAAGGTTGACAAGGAGGCCGGCATGAGGCTGGGGGCTCAATTGGCGGCCAGGATCTGCTGCACCCAGGTAACGAGTGCAGTGACGCGGGCGTACACTCCAGGCGTGGATGTGGAGCACGTGCTGCTGCCCCAGGACACGATGCCCACCAGGGTCCAGGCTCCGTTCTTCTTGCAGACCAGGGGGCCGCCAGAGTCGCCCTGCGGGACAGGGAGGAGGAGGCTTGGAGCTGGCAGCCCAGAGACTCATGAACGCTGTTCCCAGCGCCCAGTCCCAGGCTGGACAGCCAGTGGAAGCTCAGCGCATGCATATTAGAGGGACTGTGAAACTTTAACAGCTCCTGTGATTTGTGCCCCTGGAAGTCTGAGTCACCCCCTGGGGTCCTATAACAGGCTCAACAGAGCAGGTTTGAATGACAGGAGGAAAGTATACGGTGGTGCTGGCCACAGGGCCACTGGGAAAGAGGAAGGACTGCCAAATCCCTTCAGGAGACCTTTAGGGCCGCCATGCTCTGCTGCCCAGGCTGTACACTGCACAAGGTCAGGAGGTGCCACTGCTCAAATGCAAATATCAAGGGCATCTTGTAACATGGCAGCTATGAGAGCAGAGGCCCCTGCTCTAGTACCCCTCTGCTAAGATCAGTGGGGATTCTCCAGGAGCCTTGTCTTCCCAACTGCTCCAGCAGGAATGCTCAGGAAGAGAATGACAGGCCCTAGAAAGAGGGCTGCCTATGGCTTCCATTTCCTCCCTCTTTGCCCAAGCCCTTGGCCTTGAACCCCCTGGAGGCTGGGAGGCCCTACCATGCAGGAGGAGACACCACTGGCGCCTGCACAGATCATGGCGTTGGTGATCTTAGTGCCCCAGTATCTCTTGCAGTTGGTGTTGGACAGGAGGGGCAGGGACGCCTGCTGCAGCCGATCAGGGGTGTTGGCATCTGGAAGGTCAGGGCGGGTGGTCAGTGACTGTGCTCCTCACCTTTCAGTTAGCCCGCCCGTGGTGGCCCCTCGGGTCAGGCCCCAGCCCGTGGTGGCCCCTCACTCACTAGTGTATCGGGTCAGGCCCCAGCCCGTGGTGACACACAGCGTCCCGGCGGCAAAGTTGTCACTGGCGCTGGGCAGGCATACAGCGGACACGGTCTGGGAGAACTTCGCAGCTGTGGATAGCTTCAGCAGGGTGATGTCGTTGTTGATGGTTAACGAGTTGTAGTTGGAGTTCTTGAAAACCTGTGTGTGTTGGGAGGAGACAAACAGCCGCTATTGGGTTCTGGGGAGAAGCTGCCAAGGGAAGAAGCTGGCCGTGTTGGGAGACCCCTCGCGGCCTCAGCGCCCCCCTCCCTGGACGACAGCTTGTTCCACTCTTCAGCTCCTCCTGCTGCCCCAGAAACCCCAGGCCCAGGCTCAAGGTGAAGACCTTCCCTTCCTGGAGCCTTGCACACCTGGCCTTCTGCTTTGCTCCATCGTGATAGGGTATCAGGGTGACCAAGGGGAGCCGGAGTGTCTGGGACTTAGTGTGGGTGGCCACTCCCAAGGGACCGCCCTATCTGGGGTCACACCTGGACGACCCCGGGGGGCCACCATACCTTGGCAATCTTCAGCTTCTGGATGCTCTCAGAGCTTGAGCCCTGGTCAAACTCCCCAGCCACAACCACATCAGAGGTTCTGCAGAGAGCCAGAGAAAAGAGAGGTTCCCGCTGGAGGCGGGTACGTGGCATGTGGAGTGCGCATGTGTGGTGGGGCACACACGTGTGCGGGCGTCTGCGTGTCTTTGTGCACGTGCTCACAGGGGTGTGGTGTGGGTTGGAGCTTGAAGCTCAGAATGTCCACTGTGCAGTCCCGCCTGCCACGTGTTTTCCCCGCGACCCCAGGAGACCAGCAGGACCTGGATTTGCTGCACATCTCAAAATTAGAATCTGCGAGGTGGGTGGCTGCACCTCGGGCTGCCAAGCATGCATCACGGCCTCGGGGCAGGCAGGTGAGAACCTTGGGGTTGGGGCTGGAAGCCTGCTGATGGTCCAGCTTGGCTAGGGGCAGCCTTCCCTCCACTCCAGGGGAGACCCTCGCCTGGGAGACAAGGAGACCCCGGGGTGGGGGGAGGAGAAACAAAAAGAAACTGGGAAATGGCATTAAAGGGCAAGTGCTCAGTGCTGGAAGAAACCACCCAAAGGGTTTCTTGGGGACCCCGGGTCCTCACGTGACCCCGCAGTGGGCGGCAGTGACCACCCAATTCTCGTTGATGAGGGAGCCCCCGCAGAAGTGGAAGCCGGTTCTGTCCTGGAGGAAGACGGGGAGGGTCAGTGCGCTCTGGACAGCAGCACTGTCCTGGGCAGCGGCCCCCAGCCCAGCAGACCCCCCCAGTGCCTGCCCACTCCTTCACAGAGCCCCCCTCACCTGCAGGGACACCTGCCAGGGCCAGGAGCCGGGGACAGCTTCTTCCCCATTGACGATCCTGGCGAGGCCGCTCAGCACAGGTTGGATGGCGGGGACCCCACAGCCTGAGGGCGGGAGTATGGGGTGAGGCGTGGAGGCCAAGGTCTCACCCAGGACCCATGGCCCCAGGAATACCCCAGGGACAGCACAGGCCGATGTGAGTCTCAGGCGCAGCAGACCAAGTGCAATGTGGCGGAAGCGCCAGAGGACGGGCTAGGAGGCTGGGCTGTGTGGGTTTGAATCCAGCCCTATCACACTGCCCAGCTTACTCACTCCATTAGGAAAATGTGGATCTTACAGTTGACAACCTTACAGAGCTGGTATATAATAAAGATGAAAGATGCTTTGACTACTAAGGCAAAGCAGGAATTTACTCTGTTCCTGACACAGTGAACACAAGTTTAAAAGGACTGGTTCAGGGCCTGAAAGAGCTGATAGGGGCCCAGCCTCACTCGCCCACTTGCTCATCATCTGAGCCTACTTGGGAGCCACTATCTCTTCACAGAACTTTCTGGCCCTCTGGAACTGCTCCCCCTCCTTGCACAGGGTCTACCCTCTTTGCACACAGGAAGGCCCACCTCCACCCTGGGGACCTCATACTGGATGGTGTGGTCTAGTCTTCCCAGCATCCTCATTGTAGAGAGTGAGGCTCAGAGAGGGAGAAAGACCCGCTCAGGCTCACACCAACCATGCATGGCTGAAATGGGAACAGGGAACCTTCTGCCCCTTGCTGGTTTGGGGGTTGGTGGAGCCAGCACCCCTTCCAACAGTTGGTAGAAGGGGAGACAGCCTTTCTGGTCTCTGCCTGCCCAGGTATTTACCAAAGGCTGTGCCCAGGAGGGCACAGCAGGAGAGAAGCCAGAGGAAGTTCATGGTGCTGCCGTCAGAGAGGTGTGGGATGCCCGCTGCAGGGCTCCCTATTATATCCCTGTGCACCAGGCTGTTATCTGAAGACCTTGAGGTGACAATCCCTTTCCTGGGCATGTGCCCCACTGGCTAGGATGTGCCAGAGCAGGGCTGGCATCAGGGCCTGGGATGGTAGCAGCTGCAACCACGGCTTAGTTTGGGCCAGTGAGAAGGGTAAAGGTGGGCCAAACAAGGTGGCCCTTGACCAGCTAAAGGGAAAGGACAGTCAGGTTTCCTCCTCCAGGCCCTGCTTCTGGAGGAGCCCTTCAAGCAGCAGCCAGGTCTGGGCGGGATTTGAGCCCCAGCTCAGTCTCTCATAGTCTGGAGGACCTTGGACAAGGAATTGAGTTGGTCTGCAGTTGTTCAGTACCCCGTGGGCAGTGTGGTCAAGAAAGAGGAGGGGCAGGGACCGCAGCATGGGGAGGGCATGGGTGACAGTTGGCTGAGGATGCTCCCCTGCCTGTTCACAGGGAGCCAGGCCCCTCTACCAGGCATCTTGCCCTTAGAATCGAGCACACGGCATCCAAAGGCAGGACTGGGCTCAGTGCCAGCCAGGGGCCCCTGCTATTGTCCTGGCAAGAGCTGGTGGAGGCTGCACCAGGTGGAAAGGCAGGAGGCAAGGAGGCCTGTTTCTGGTGGGCAATTGGGAAACTGGGGAGTGAGAAATTTGAAGGTGAGGCCGTCAGACACAGGGCAAGCACCCCAAAATACATGGGTAAAATGGTATCTCAAGGCTATTTTTCATTTCCATTGCACTGATGACTGTTGTGTGGTGGTTCACAGGTTTTGGCACAAAACAGCTGTGGGGGCCTTGGGCAAGTTACTTAGCCTTTCTGATCCCTTTTGTAAGTATTCATATGTAAAATGGCGATGCTTAGAGTACAGGTCCTACTTCATGAAAGGGCCTGGCCCATCTTCAGCAGTGCTGGGGCCAAACCTAACCTAATCCATGCTCGTCAGCCCTGGTATTTTTCCTTCTTGACTTGCCTGTGGGGCTCTTCGTGCTTTCTAAAGGACTGCCAGTGACAGGGAGGGACAGCCACAATGCATTAGGTGGGAAAGCAGGGCATGAAACAGAATGCCAAGTATGGGCCCTGTGCATATGAAACCCACCACCTGTTCAAGTTCATCCATCTTATCAACCTGCACCTACCAGGTTGTGCTGGAGCAGAACAAACAAAAGAAAGAAACACAAAGTCCTGCCTTATGAGCCTACGTGGGAAAGGAGTCTGGAGTTTATGGAAGAGTTTAAAAAAAACACACACACAGTAAAATATACATTACCACCAGCCAAGGAGTTATCATAGTCATTGTTGTTATTAACCAATACCAAGGCAGGAGGGCCCCACTCCGAGGGAAACATTAGCTGTGATCTACCAGTTTGCTAGCTGTCTGGGTGGGGCCGGTGTCGAGGCACAGGGAGCAGGAGGGCACAGGCCTGGCAGAGAGAGCTTGGATGGCAGCAAGAGCCGGGAGGGCACGAGGCAGAGGGAGAGGCCAGGGGGCCAATGGAGGGGGCCCTGGTGAAGCACAGATGCGAGGAGGCAGCCGCCGAGCCTGAGTGGGCTGGGGTGCGGCCAGTGAGAGCGAGCACGCCCGGGGCCGACCCGTGGCCTTGGCCTTGGGAGCCGACAGCCGGCCCGAGCGCTGCGGGCACCGCGCCCCAGGCGAGCGGGCTGCGGAGGTCTGGGAAGTTGCGCAGCTGCAGGTCTGGACTGGACCCCTCTGGGGGCGGGGCTAAGGCGGGGGGAACGGAGCCCTCTGGGGGTGGGGCTAAGGCGGGGGAACGGAGCCCTCTGGGGCGGGGCTAATGCGGGGAGGGGCACCTCTGGGGCGGGGCTAAGGCGGGGAACGGAGCCCTCTGGGGCGGGGCTAGGGCGGGGAGGGGCACCTCTGGGGCGGGGCTAGGGCGGGCGGGGCGGGGCAAGCGGTGCCCTCCCGCCCCCCGCGCGCCCCCGAGACTGCGCGCTCTGCCCGCCCCCGCCCAGAGAAAGGCGCCCTGAGGGCGGAGTGTTTGTTCACATCGCCGGGTTCTGGCTTCTGGGCGTTTTCCCTCCGTGTGGCGCCCCCGCCGCCTCCCGGCCCTGGCCCCAGCGGCGGACGCCCCTCGCAGGTCGGAGGCGGGTGACTCCGGACCCCGCGGTTGTCTGGCCAACCCAGTGTGCAGTGGAGAGCATTTTCCTGTGTTCCCCTCTGCCGGGAACACTTGTCTGGCCCGACCCCGAGTCGGGAACCCTGCGTAGACTCCCAGAGCCCAGACAAACGGGGGGAGATACGGCCCCGACCGCGGGGTCTTCTGTCAGAAGCCTTCACTCAGCGCCTGTTCGCTCGTTGCCGGTCTGTGGCGTCTAGAATGTTCAGGGGGCCGCGCGGGGGCCAGCCGCGAACAGGGGTGCCTCGGAGACCGTCCCTCAGGAGAGGATGCGGGCCTGCCCGGGAGCCCGGGCCTGGGGTTTGGTTGGAACCGTGCCCGCTTCCTCCAGGCAGCACCTCCGAAGGCAGTCTCCTCAGGTTGGGGAGCTCCTCCTCTTGAGGGGGTCAAATCCCAACCCTCTTTACCATCAAAGGTAAGATATATTGAATACAATTTGTACATGGTGAAACGCACAGATCCAAAGTGAACAGATAAGTGTTGACATATATAGATGACAGTGTAACAAACCCCACAGCCAAGATGTAAAATAATATCATCACTCCCCAGAGTTACCTCATGCCAACTTCCATCTTCCCCTTCTCTGAGGCAACCAGCAACCACTGTCCTGATGTCTTTCACCATAAATTAGTTTTACCTGTTCTAGAAATTTATACGCATGGAACCATACAGTATGCTGTCTTTGTGTCTGGATTCTTTCACTCTACCAAATGTCTTCCTGAGTGTGTCAGCAGTGTGTTCCTTTTTATTGCTGAGTGGTGTTGTGCTTCATAAGTACGTAACACTTTTTTTCCCCTAATCTTTTTGAGGTATAGTTGCTTTACAATATTGTATAATAACACCACACTTTAAAAAGACTTTTTTTTCTTTTAATCTTTTGGCCATGCTGCTTGATCTCAGGCATGTAGGATCTTAGTTCCCCAACCAAGGATGGAAATCACACCCCCTGCTTTGGCAAGGCAAAATCTTAACCACTGGACCACCAGGGAAGTCTCATACACCACACTGTATGTACCCATTCTCTTGCTGGGACATTTGAGCTGTTACCCCTCTATCATCCCACTTGCTTTTTGCTCCTGGTAATGAAGTGATTCTCAACTCTGAACAAGGCAGGAAAAAAAATGTAGATTTCTTTATTTTGTTATTACAGGTTGAAATTTGAATGTTGATTCTTTATTCTGCCAGGAGTCTCACTAGAGAGTTTAACAAAGAGACTTCCTAAAGGTGTAGCGAGGGCTTAGGGAAACCGTAAGGAGATGCAGGTCAGTGAGGCTGGAAATGCAAGAATGATTACCTGGCCCCCAGGGAGGGTGACATGCAAGGAGGCGGCCGCCAGTAGGAGCCTGGCCTTTGGGGAAACCAGTAAAGACCACCCAAATGAAGACCAGCAAAGATCGTTCGTTCAGAGCTTCTATACCCAAGTAGTCAGACAGCATCACTAGGTTTGGCAGAGACTCAAGGCAAGCAGAGGAGAGGAAATGCTTTATATTGGAGAGCTTCAGATGCACCCACAGGAGGTGTGGGCACAGAGAAGCTGGAGGAGGGCCAACTAGAACCCGGGCATCCTTTGCAACTGATTGGGAGTACACACTTGGCTTTCTGTGGTTAGTCCTAAATCGGATGCAAGGCCAAAGATTAGGGATTGTGTACCTAGGCGTGGAGTTGCTGAGTCACATGGTGGCTCTCTGTTTAATGTTTTGGGACTCTGCCAGACCGTTTTCCACAGAAGCTGCACCATTTTCCATTCCCACCAGTAATGTACAAGGATTCCAATTGCCTCACAGCTTCCCAAAACTTATTTTCCATTTTTAAAATTATAGCTGTGAAGGGATATCTCACTGTTTTTTTTTCCACTTTTCAAAATTGTACTAAAATGTGTATAACATAAAATTTACCATCTTAATCATTTTTAAGTGTACAATTCAGAAGGTACAAAGTACAGTCTTGCTGTTGTGCAGCCATCACCGCCATCCATTTTCAGAGCTCTTTGTTTTTTCTTTAATTGAAGTATTGTTTGATGTACAGTATTATATGTTACAGGTATACAATATAGAGATTCATTTAATGTTTATAGTTGTTTATAGTTATTGTTAAATATTAGCTATGTTTGTAGTTATTGTTGAATATTGGCTGTATCCCTCATGTTGTACAATGTGTCCTTGTGGCTTTTCTTTTTTTTTCCTCCCTGAGTCATGCAGTATCTTAGTTTCCTGACCATGGTTCGTCCAGGGGTTGACTAGGGATTCAACCCATACTCCCTGCAATGGGAGTACAGTCTTAACCACTGGACTGCCAGGGAACTCCCTCCTGTAGTTTATTTTATACATAGTAGTTTGTGTCAACCCACAGCAGCCTCTCAGGGAGGGAACCCAGAGAATAAATACTTGACTTCTCTCTCCTCCCCTGTCTCTGGCCTTGACCCCACCAGGAAACCAGAGAGCCAGAGATGCTGTCTGCAGTTTCATCCCTGAAGGTCTGTCTTGCTCAAGGCTAGCAGGATGGAAAGGGTGGAGAGTAGCCTGCAGGAAGAACAGAAGACACCCAGGACCATTCTCACAGTTACTGAGTCACTGAAGATGCTTTTCATGATAAAACACTTGGCTGACAGTGGCTCAACGGCAGAGATTTGCTTTTCTAACATGGCAGAGATATGGAGGTGTGCTGGTGTAGGCTTTCGCTCAGCCCTGGGCGATGGTGTGGTTCTGAGTCAGGGTCTTTCCTCTCTGGATCTGAGGACAGCAGCCGAGGTGCCGCATCAGCTCTGCACGGGAGTCAGCCAAGGTGCAGGAAGGGAAGGATGGGGTTTTGCCTCACCTCTCTGCCTTCGCTGGTGTATGTTCATCAGAGTCCTCCCTCCTAGAGCTGGGGTGGGGTGACCTTCCAGGGGAACCCTCCTTGAGGACAAGAAGGGGGGAATGGCTTTAGACAAGTGGCAAAGGCTGTTGCTCCTTGTGACAAAATGCTCACCTCATGGTCTGGAAAATCTCTATGGGCTAGGTAAGTGCCCCCTCCCCTGTGGTGACCACCGCCCCACCCCTGCCAAGGCCTTATCCCTCCTGAACTCAGCCAAGAGTTTACTTTCCCAACAGACCTCAGGAGCCAGTGACCTCAGGCTGCTTCTGCTTTCTGCTCTGGAAAAATCCCAGAGGCAAAGAAAACACAAATGGCTTTGCTACCTGCTTGGAATGAGTGAAGGAAAAACAGAACAGCAAATGTTAATATTTCCATAAATTACCTTGGCCAGGAATTCAGTATGGATTATTCCTTATGCTCAAAGCCAGGACTGACTTTCCTGGACTGAACCCAGCCTGTTACAATATCAAAAGTGAGTCTTCCTTGGTGGTCCAGTGGTTAAGAATCTGCCTGTGAATGCAGAGGACACAGGTTCAATCCCTGGTTGGGGAACTAGGATCCCACATGCCGTGGGGGCAACCAGAGAAGCCTGTGCACTGCAATAAAGACTCCGTGTGCTGCAGCGAAGATTAAGCACAGCCAAAAATAATAATTCTTAAAAAACCAAAAAGCTTCAGACCCAGTCATCAAACAGCTGCTGGCCCCACTCTGTTTGCCCCCTGCAATCTAGCTGCCTCCGCCTCCCCCCAGAGACAGAGTTCAGGGCCTCGGTGGGCCTGTCCTGGCCATGGTCACCGTTCTCACTGGTCAGAGGTGTCTGCTCAATAGTGGTTAAATATTTTGAACATCCCCCTGCAGAGAACTCTAAAACAAAACTAAATTCACAACTTGGAGACAGAACTCCAAAGCTGATGAAGTCCGAATCCAGACCCGTAACACTGTCCTGCTTGCCCTGACCAGCTTCTCTCTAGATGCCTGCCCGTGGCCCTGGGACCACAGAGCCCTGGACACCCTGGAAATAGACAGAGTTTGCCCAGTTGGTTTATTTTCCTTCTCAGACTGGCTTATCAGTGAGGCCCAGGCAGGACTGTCCGGAGCAGCAGATTTCCAGACCCTCTCTTGGTTTCTTGGACTCCCCACATTCTTTTCTTTTTGTTTGGTGTCTGAGTCTCTCACAGGTCTCAGCTCCACGAGGGCAGAGGCATCCTGTGCTCTGTTCCTGTGGGCTCTCCCTGGGGTCCACACCAGGCCCTGGCCCAGGGGAGAGAAGACCCTTGTGTCCATGGTGCTAGAAAGTCTTTCACTTACAGCAGACATGCCACTGGCGTATTACCGACATCTGTCCTCTTCTCGTTCTGTGACAATTAAAATCCTTTCTTTGCAGTTTCCTCAGTGTATCACTTGATGGTGCTAATCCAAACCCCATTTTATCTGAAACTCAAGTTTTATGCAGTCACCACTTCTTTGAGTTGTGAGTTACCACGGGAGGAGAGAATGTGTGTTTGAGCTTAGCAGCAGATGTGGCACAACATGTCTGCCAACCTGCCACCTGCCTGTGGCCACCCGTGGAGGTGATTCCTTCACGTGCCCTCACACAGGCTTGAAGCTGCTTGGCTGGGCTGGTTTCGAGGTGACCTCTGGATGGCCCAGCATCTCTGTGTGATACTGTGCTTCTAGATGAGTCTTGGCACTGAAAGCACTCCCAGTGATGGCCAGCTGGGATTCTCTGCACCCTGTGCTAGGACCGTCTGTACTTAGGAGCTGGGAATCCTCCTGGCGCACTGGGAGCGGAACCTACCGCCCTGCATCCTGGCTGCCCCGAGCTGGGCCCTGCAGGACCTGAGCCCCCAGCCTGGGCACTGGCCTTGCCCTCAGCTTCCTGGAAGCCTCCTGGGCCATGTTGTGCCAGGGCAGCTGCCCTTTTCCCAGGTGCTGGGATGTCTGAGGCTGAGAGCCAGTTCATGCTTCCAGGGGGCTTGGTCCCCTTTATTGCCCAAGGTTCCTAGATAACAGGAGGGAGGTGGCTCTCGGGCTGGGCGGAGCCTGTGGGGTTCCAGAGGAAATAAAAGGAGCCTGGGGCAAGTGCCCCATATCTCCCCGACTGCAGAAACATGGCTGGCCTCTGGCTTCTCTCCTGTTTTGCCCTTGTAGGGGCCGCCTTCGGTGAGTGCCAGGGTGCATTTGGGGCTTCCCAGGTGGCGCAAGTGGTGAAGACCCTGCCTCCTGATGCAGGAAACATAAGAGACCCTAGTTTGATCCCTGGGTCAGGAAGATGCATGAGGAGGGCATGGTAACCCACTCCAGTACTCTTGCCTGGAGAATCCCAGGGACAGAGAAGCCTGGCAGGCTGCGGTGCATAGGGACACAAAGAGTCGAACTTAGCACACAGGGCCTTGGCCGGCCAGGTCTGGGAGGTGGCTGAGGAAGTCCCTGAGTCCCTGAGTGCCTGATAGCCCCGAGCCAGGCCCCATTAGAAAGCTGAGGAGCTCTGTCTGGAGCGAGCCGGGGCCTGGCTGGGAGGGAAATCAAAGGCCCTGCCCTGCCCGCTTGGGCCTCACACCCTGACAGGCAGGCGAGCCTTCAGGGAGGAGCAGGGTCCTTTGGGAACTTCCTGCGCCCTCACACCCTGCGCCTGGAGGGCAGAATAGGCCAGTTGGGGCACACCAAGGTCTGAGGCCCCAGAAGTGGCTCTCACATCTGGGCGCTGTGGGCAGAGCGAGGGTGTGGTCTCAAGAGCCTCCCATGGCCCCCACCTGGGGCTGGACTGTTCTAGGCACTTTCCAAGTGTTTTTTTTTTTTTTTTCCTATTAAAAAAAAAAAAGTGGAAAATACAGAAAATACAAATAATACCACATCTTTGTTCCTTTCATTGGGGTTTAGCAAATGTTATCTTTTTCCAGATTTGCTGCAAGTATTTCATTTTAAAACATAGGACCGTTTGAGCTAAAGTCCCCTCTCTCCTTCTCGGAAGGGGATCCCTATTTTGACCTCACTGTGTATTATTTCTGTGTGGGCTTTTCAAATTTACCACACGTTTCTAAATCCACAAGCACAGTATAACATTTGTAAAGACTTACATGAACTGTATATTATCTGCTACATCAGTTTTACAACCTGCCTTTCCCTACCTACGTAGTTTTAGATTTATTCCCATTAATACAGAGACCCAGCTCATTCACGTTAATCGCTGCAGAGCACTCAGCTGGGTGAATACATTACAGTTGATATTGAATCTTCTTGCTAGTTCAAAAAAAAAAAGGGTTGTGTTGATGACGTGTACTTTGGTGATGAGGGGCTGGTCTGTCCACACGGGCAGGAGACACTGGACTGGACCTGTAGCAAGGCCCATATGACCTCCAGGTGGCCTGGCTGTACCTGCCCAACATTGCTCACTGTCACCGAGTTGTAAAACCTGTATACAGGTGCCAAGGACTCACCTGGTTCTGAAACAGCAAACGTATCATGGACACGTCAAGTACACCTGACTTTTCTCATTGTTTTGTGACAGTTCAGGTCTTCTGTTTTCTGTTTTCCTCAATGTGTCATTTTGCAGCATGGAATCAAAGTTATTTTATTAAATAATTAAAATTTTATATAATGAAGAGTTCCTGAAATCTCTGGGAATAGAGATTTCAGTGTAAAACATTCTCCCATCAGCTATCAGCGTTCTGGGTTCCCCAGGGACTGGGGTCCTCAGATTTTAACTTCACGACCCCCAGACCTGGCCAATCTAATGAGCTTTGCCTTGTGAGGTGGCACTGCTTGCTCCCCAGGGTCCTGAGGAAAATGAGTATCAGGGATCTGGAGACCGATGGGAGGCCTCCAAGCAAGGAAGGGCGGGCCTCCGAGTGGAGGCAAGACAGGCCTGTCTTGCTCCTGCTCCTTCAGGCAGCGTGGCCCTGGGTGGGGGTGGCTCCATGCCTCTGCATCCCAGGGTGGGCTCCTGGGGTCAGTAGGCTGTGTGCGGACCTCTTTGAGCCCACAGGGTGCCTGGAGAAGTGGGGAGTGTGGCGGTGGTTCTGAGTTGGCCTAGGCATCTGAATAGAAAGCCGGGATTTCCGCAGACTGGCTCTGGGCCTTAGTGCTTCTTCACCCTCCCCAGGCTGCGGGGTCCCCGCCATCCAACCTGTGCTGAGCGGCCTCGCCAGGATCGTCAATGGGGAGGACGCTGTCCCGGGCTCCTGGCCCTGGCAGGTGTCCCTGCAGGTGAGGGGGGCCCTGTGAAGGAGGCAGGAGGCACCCGGGGTCAGCTGGGCTGGGGGCTGCTGGCCGGGTCAGTGCTGCTGCTGTCCAGCGCGTGCTGACCCTCCCCGTCTTCCTGCAGGACAGCACCGGCTTCCACTTCTGCGGGGGCTCCCTCATCAGCGAGGACTGGGTGGTCACCGCCGCCCACTGCGGGGTCACGTGAGGGCTAGAGCTCGGGGTTCTGCTTCCGGCTTCGGCCTGGGGTGGGGGAGGGGAGCAGGGCGCACGTTCGGTCCGTAACCACCGCGATTCCCCCAGAACCTCCGACGTGGTCGTGGCCGGGGAGTTTGATCAGGGCTCAGAGACCGAGAACACCCAGGTCCTGAAGATTGGCAAGGTACGCGCAGGCCTCGCTGGGCAGGCCGGGGTCAGCCGCGGGGCTGCAGGCCGGGGCTGCGGAGGGAGCGAGGGGAAGCCCCGGCAGCCCGTTGAGAGACAGGAGCCAAGCAGCGCGAGCCAGTCTCAGGATTCTCATTCTGGGCTGCGGTGGGTCCGTTTGCCCTGAACAGATGGCCAGGGGAGGAGCCGGCCTCCTGGAAACCCGCAGACCCCTGGCTTACCCCTGGGCCTCACCTGCAGGTTTTCAAGAACCCCAAGTTCAGCATTCTCACCGTCCGCAATGACATCACCCTGCTGAAGCTGGCCACGCCCGCGCAGTTCTCAGAGACCGTGTCCGCTGTGTGCCTGCCCAGCGCCGACGAGGACTTCCCCGCCGGGATGCTGTGCGCCACCACGGGCTGGGGCAAGACCAAGTACAACGGTGAGCACGCTGGGCCTTCCTGCCGAGAGCCGGGGGGTCTGGGCCTGGGGCTCCCTGAGCCCCGGAGTCGCCAGGTGACACACGCATGGTTGTTTAAAGACGTTTCGGTCTAAATTCCCATACAGTCATCAACCTCCCCATTTCTTTATTTAAAAACACACAATTAAAAACCTATCAAACATGAATAAAAATAAGGTTTAATAATACATACATGAACAGTCAGCTTCTGAAGAAACACCAAAGTTCCAGCAAGTGTCACCCCCTCTAACCTGCATGGAGACGGACCACCCAGACTCCCCTCCAGCCTGAGGAGGGCGGCTGTGGCTGGCGCCCCTGAAGTTTGAACCCAGAGTCCAGGGTCCAGGTCAGGTTCAGGCCTGAGTGCCGGCCACAGCCTGCCAGTCCTTTAACAGGATGCAAGCACCTAGGAATGGAGGAGGAAATGGCAACCCAGTCCAGTGTTGTTGCCAGAAAATTCCACAGACAGGGGAGCCTGGTGGGCTTCAGTCCCTGGGGTCGAGAAGAGTCGGACACGACTGAGTGACTGAGCACACGAGCAGCAGGAAAGGGCAGAAGAGGGAGGTGCTCCCTCTGGGTCCCCCCAGCGTCCCCAGGCAGAGGAGGACTAGGGAGGAGGACCGGCCCCTCTGCGCGCACACGGGCTGGCAGGCCCAGGCGCAGGGGCTCGGAGGCAGGACTGGCTTGACCAGCTGTGCTGGGAGCGCAGACGCACTGCCTGGTGTGGAACCGAGAGGGACCGCCTCCCAGACTCTTGGAAGGTGGTGCTCAGCAGCCACGACCTTCGTGCCGGAGAAGGACCACGCCGCGGGAGGGCAGGGTTCCCATGGGCGCTGGGCCCTGACCACACACCCTCTGCCCTTCCAGCCCTCAAGACCCCTGACAAGCTGCAGCAGGCCACCCTGCCCATTGTGTCCAACACCGACTGCAAGAAGTACTGGGGCAGCAGGGTCACCGACGTGATGATCTGTGCGGGGGCCAGCGGTGTCTCCTCCTGCATGGTACGGCCCGCCCTCGCTGCCTACTTGCCCCTTCCCCACCACCACTCTAGTCAGGCTATGTGGCCCACTCCTCTCTGCCATGCCTCATTTAACCTCATGGCCCTACCCGGTACCCAGAGAAGGCAGGGACCAGCACCAAGAGATGTCCCTGATGTGGGCTGGCCCTGACCAGGTGTGGTGTGATTAAACTTCCAGGGGTGTTTAATCTCACACCATGCTCACAA
This sequence comes from Antilocapra americana, assembly GCA_007570785.1. Classification (NCBI taxonomy): domain Eukaryota; kingdom Metazoa; phylum Chordata; class Mammalia; order Artiodactyla; family Antilocapridae; genus Antilocapra; species Antilocapra americana. The sequence goes on from ML663572.1 coordinate 1,415,107, forward strand.
AGCGGACATTTCAGGCCGTTTTACAGGTGATGGGGAGGCTGAGAGGATCAGCCCCCACCCCAGGCACCCCAGGCGCCCCAGAAGTAGGGGGCAGAGCAGGGGCTGCCCTTTGAGCAGACCTGAGTCTGAGTATCTGTGCACAACCACTGGGCCCCCACTTGCCCTTGTCTCCACCCCCTAGACTCGGCCAGGTTCAGGCACACCTGGGCCCTGGCACCTTCTTTCCGGCTTGGACCATCTATTTTCCTTCTGCAGGGCGACTCAGGCGGCCCCCTGGTCTGCCAGAAGGATGGAGCCTGGACCCTAGCGGGCATCGTGTCCTGGGGCAGCAGCACGTGCTCCACGTCCACGCCCGCCGTGTACGCTCGCGTCACTGCTCTTATGCCGTGGGTGCAGGAGACCCTGGCCGCCAACTGAGCCTGGGGCTCCTGGCATCCCATCCCAAGAGCCCCTAATAAAATCCTCTGTACCGAAGCACGGTCTGCACCTGTCTCCCTGTGTGGTCGGGGTGGCGTAGGGCCGCAGGGTCCCCATCAACCACCAAGGGGGTGTTCAGTCACTCAGTCATGTCCAATTCTTTGCGACTCATGAACCGAAGCACGCCCGGCTTCCCTGTCCATCGCCAACTCCCGGAGTCCACCCAAACCCATGTCCACTGAGTCAGTGATGCCATCCAGCCATCTCATCCTCTGTCTTCCCCTTCTCCTCCTGCCCTCAATCTTTCCCAGCATCAGGGCCTTTTCAAATGAATCAGCTCTTCACATCAGGTGGGCAAAGTATTGGAGTTTCAGCTTCAACATCAGTCCTTCCAATGAACACCCAGGACTGATCTTTAGGATGGACTGGTTGGATCTCCTTGCAGTCCAAGGGACTCTGAAGAGTCTTCTCTAACACCACAGTTCAAAAGCATCAATTCTGCGCTCAGCTTTCTTTATAGTCCAATTCTCACATCCATACATGACCACTGGAAAAACCATAGCCTTGACTAGATGGACCTTTGTTGGCAAAGTAATGTTTCTGCTTTTCAATATGCTGTCTAGGTTGGTCATAACTTTCCTTTCAAGGAGCTAGCATCTTTTAATTTCATGGGTGCAATCACCATCTGCAGTGATTTTGGAGCCCAGAAAAAGAAAGCCACTTTTTTCCCTTCTATTTGCCATGAAGTGATGGGACCGGATGCCTTGATCTTAGTTTGCTGAATGTTGAGCTTTAAGCCAACTTTTTCACTCTCCTCTTTCACTTTCATCAAGAGGCTCTTTAGTTCTTCTTCACTTTCTGCCATAAGGGTGGTGTCATCTGCATAGCTGAGGTTATTGATATTTCTCCCAGCATCTTGATTCCAGCTTGTGCTTCTTCCAGCCCAGCATTTCTCATGATGTACTCTGCATATCCCTTTCCAGGCTGCCAGTACCCCCAGCATCCCCCACACACGCTTCACAGGAAGCTGAGGCTTTGAATCCCCTTCTCCCTGCTCAGGACTCCATCCTGGGGTAGAATCCAGGTCCTAATTGCTGGAGCCACCTTGACCCATGGAGCATTCTGGAAGGCAGGAGTCTTGTGCCATCCACAGAGGTGGGCATTGGGATTCTGTGGAGATGGTTTTCTAGCGTCCTTGGTTCCTCACCTGTACATTTCTGCACGACTCATGTATACTGATGACACCTGTCCTTTCTGTCACAGAGGGGCCTGGGGCAGAATCCATGGCCCAAAAGCACTGGGTTTAAGGGAGAAGCAGACAGAATTACGACAGTTCATTTCCCATTTTAGCCCCCCGGAGCAAGGCCTACAGCCTCCACCATCGGTCACCGCACACATCGGTCACGCGCGTACACACACACAGACACTCACAGCCCCTTTCCCGGTTCTCCTTTTCCTTCCCAGGTCCCGTGTCATGAAGTTTCCCTCTAGAGCTCCTGCAGATCTGGTCTCCGAGGAAGTGGCCAGTAGTCCAGGCTAACGGGGCATCTGGGAGGAAATGGCATGGGTCTCCCTGCTGCATTTCCCTGTTAGTATCCTTCTTCATACCTTTCTCTTCCCAGTGAAACTTTAATAGTTGGGTCATAGTATGTTGACATTAAGGTTACACACACAATTTAATTAGTAACAAAACAGAGAAAAAGCCCCCAACAGTTAAACCTGATTTGGAGAGTGAACATGTGAAGGGGTGAAAAAGAGACAGGAGAGAAAAGGGCTGTGTAGAGTGGGGTGAAGTAAACTATTTAAAGCCTTACGTAAAGCCCAGCGTCTCAAGGAGCACTGAGGGTGTGAGACATGGAGACTACGCAAACTCGGGAGAGCAGAGCACAAACATTGGATGTCTACATCAAAACCGTCTACACACAAATGGAGTAGGAAGCACAAGACTGGTTAAGTTACTTTTTCACTTAGTAGCAAGACCTGCCTTCATCTTTGCCCACCATCCCGCCAGCCCACCTCCCAGAGTCGGAAAACCTGAATGCCAGGATAAAATTGCCACCTCGTGGCCCATGTGAAAACTGTGAGGCTGTGTCTGGCTTGTGACTTACAAAAGAAACATGGGTGCATGCGTGTGCTCAGTCCCTCAGTCGTGTCCGACTCTTTGCGACCCTATGGACTGCAGCCCGCCAGGCTCCTCTGTCCGTGGGATTGCCCAGGCAAGAGTACTGGAGTGGGGTGCCGTTTCCTCCTCCAGGGGGTCTTCCCGACCCAAGGATCGAACCCGGGTTTATAGTCTCCTGCGTTGGCAGGCAGCTTCTTTATCACTGCGCCACCTGAGAAGCCTGACTTAGAAATGTAATGTGAGCCAAATGGATGATTTTAGATGATATTATTATAGCCTTTCTAAAAACTCCAAAAGAAATATGTGAATTAATTTTACTTATGTATTTTATTTAACTGAATATATCCAAGTAATATCATTTCAATATGTTTTAGAATTACTAGTGCTATATTCTACATCCTTTTTCTCATGTTAATTCTTTGAAATCCAGTGTGTAATTTGCACTTAACAGAACATATCTATTAGGATGCTTAATTTTCAAAAGCAATATTTGTTCTATATTTAAATGTCATAAAAAGTTGCAGTTTAAAGACTAGATTAGCATACCCAAGTAGTTTCCAATTAGGTGTTAAATTGAAATGTATAGATAAATAAAAAGTTCCATTATTGAGAGTCTGTCCCATTTTGTAAACAGACCCACTGTAGGGAAGGGTCTGCTTATGGGCCCTGCTGAGGCAGCCTCATACAGTATTCTTTTTTTTTTAATATTTATTTTTAATTTTTAATTGACATATAGTTGATTTACAATACTGTGTTAAGTTACTGCTGTACATCAAAATGATTCAGTTATGCATATATATATTCTTCTTCACATTCTTTTCCATTATGGTTTATCAAAGGATATTGAATATAGTTCCCTGTGCCACACAGTGGGATGTTTTTATCCATTCTATATAATAATCTGCATCTCCTAACCCCAAACTCCCAACCCATCCATCTCCCACCCCCTGCCCCTTGGCAACCACCAGTCTGATGTCTGTGTCCCTGATTCTATTTCTGTTTCATAGATAAGTTCATTTATGTCATATTTAATGTAATTAATTTATTATTGGCCTATGCTGAGTGGTATGTGGGATCTTCCCCTACCAGGGATTGAACCCATGTCCCTGCAGTGGAAGCGTGAAGTCTTTACTGCTGGACCACTAGGGAAGTCCTACGTCATATTTGAGATTCCACTATAAGTGGTATCATCGGGTATTTCTCCTTCTGACTTACTTCCCTTAGCCCACTCAGTATTCCTGTTCTGTGTCAGACACAGTGCATGCTGCCATCCTTTTCTGTCTACAGGTGACCGGGCCTTCTGCTTAACTGAAATGCCCAGACAGATCAGGAGAGAATGGTCGTCATTCACACGTGGAGGGTCACACCATTCACAGCCATCCAGCATCCAGCATCTGTGCCCACAGCTAATGGACACGGGCATGATCTGCGCAGACCCTGCTCTGGGGCTGATGGATACCCCAGCTGCTGGGAGTGTTGCCAACGCACAGCCCCCCGTGGTCATTGCTCAGTTTCCTCAGCTGCAGAGAACCCTGACCAAGGGCACACTGCCTCCCTAGGCCGTCCACATGGCTGACTATGGACGGCCTAGGGAGCTGTGTAAAGCGCCACCCTTCCCTTGCCAGATTTCCATCCCAGAAGCCTTCGGTGATGCATTTCCCAGTGCCAGCCTCTGTCTCAGCCTCTGTCCCCCGGAAGCGTGAGTTGTGTCTACTGCTCCCGGGAGCGGACGCTAGGAGGGCGTTCTGGAGTTGCTGCTCTCTGCTGACTGGCCCTGAGGACACCTTCACCCTTGGCAATGGGAGCACTGCCCGTGGCACAAGGTAACGATGAAACTGTTGTCACAACGTCCACTGCGATGGATGGGATGGTAGTCTCCTCGGGGAGGATTCACTAGTGAGCTCCCTGTGTCAAGAGTTTGAGCAACTCCAAGGCTGGTGTGACGGTGTGGCTGTTGCTAAGACAATTCAGGCTTCGGGGGCAAAGGAAAGGAAAAGCTGAGAGTGATTCCCTGGCAATTAAAAAGCCAGGGTGAAGGCCAGAGAGCCTCCCTGGAACACAGAAAGAGCTACCCCCAACCTCACCACCAGGCTCAGCCGCTGAGAAAACTGAGGACGGGGTCCAGGGAGGAGCCAGCGCCGCCAAGCTCCAAAGGTTAAACACGCGACCCAGGCAGCCCTGCTCCCCAGGGTCAGGCCCCAGCAGGACCACAGGCTCCCCCAGCCCCAGTCCGTCCAGGGAGCCCTGCGGGTCTGATAAGAGGAAAGGAGTTGTGTTCCGAGGGAGCGGCGGGCCTGTTGCCACCAAGGCAGGTGAGCCCAGGGTCAAGCAGGGTCAGATCGTGAAATCGGGTCGAGAGAGCTTACTGACTAGCGAGCCTTCTCCCAGGGAATAGGATTGAACACCCCCGCGGGGTCCCCTGGGGGTGGGGCCAGCATGCTGCCTGGATGGCTCCGAGAAGCCGGAAACCAGCTCCCGACCCAGATGCCAGAGTGACCATGTCAGATGGCCGGAGAAGGGCTGGGCAGGGAGGCCATGCTGTGTGACGCAGGCCCGGGAGGGAATGTGCTGGACAGAGGGGCCCCAGCCAGGCCGAGGAGTTCTCAGCTCCCCCGTAGGCTGGCTGGGGGAGGCGCTGCCACAGGAACTGCCAGGGGGCACAGAGCCCACGATGACGGCAGCAAGGCGGGAGGGTTACGGAGATGGTTAGGGACTCCTGGAAACCCTGGGGCAGAAGAGATGGACCACCGATAGGGGTCCTGCTCAGTCTGGGGACTGAAGGAAATCAAGGACGGGTGACCAACAGCTTGGCATGGTGCAGCTCCTCTAATTGGTCAGGCCTCCTTTGCCTCAACCAGAGTCAGGAGCTCCCTCCTCCCAGCTTGCAGGCGGTGCCCAGTCCCCCACCCCAGCTAGAAGCTGATGATGGTCTGTTGGCATCACCTGTTTACTGGGCCTTCTCTAGCTAGTCTGTGGGCTTTAGGAGGCAGGAGCCCTTCCTCCAAGCGGCAAAGCAGTGCTCTTAACCACCAGGGAGAGCTCTCCAAGAGGGGTCTTCAAGCCAGCAGCTGCAGTGTCTCTTGGGGGTGGGCTGGCTCTCTATCCAGTCATGTGACTGGCAGTGTGTCTGACTCAGTTGTCTTTGAAGTCTCTGCAATCCAAGGTTCGTCAGACACTGGCATTAAAATTTAAAAAAGCAAATTTATTCTAGAAACTGGAGAGAATTCACTAAGCAGCATAGAGGTTTGTTTACATGTTACTTTGGGATGCTAGTATTTGTGGAATTGAAAAGAATCAGGTCCTTCTGTATTTTAGTTTTAAAATCTGTGTTCTTTAAATTCATAATAGATGGATGCAGTTTGGTACTTAGGAACATAAAAAAAAGGTAATGTGAACTTTTCTGTTTTGTGTTCAAAGTTTTGGTTTTATAAAACCAGATGGATTGAAAACTTACATAAGCATCCGAACATTCAGGTAAGTCTAATGCTTCTCTATTACTATTTGAATATCTTCCTTCCTCTTAAATTCACGAAAATTCTGTCTCTGAATAAGCATATACAAATATTTTGGCCTTCCTTCCTTCTTTACATTATTATTTTTGTCCTCAGTAAATAACACTTTTTGTTTTTATTATCAAGGACATTTGTTGTTGTTCAGTCGCCAAGTCGTGTCCAGCTCTGTGTGACCCCATGAACTGCAGCACGCCGTGTTCCCTGTCCTTCACCATCTCCTGGAGCTTGCTCAAACTCATGTCCATTGAGTCATTGATGTCATCCAACCATCTCATCCTCTGCTGTCCCCTGCTCTTGCCCTCAACCTTTCCCAGCATCAGGGTCTTTTCCAGTGAATCGGCTCTTCAAGAACATTTACTGAACTACAAAAACGTACAACAGGTTAAAAATCTTATGTGAATGATATTAATGCTGCTTTAGAAAGCTGGGCTTTGTTATTAATATGAAAACTTAAATTTCCACTTCTATCATTATTTCAGTATGCAGTATTTTTAAAAATTTTATTTAACCATGGAACCATATTTAAAAATATTTTTTTTTAGCCATGGGAACTGATGTCTTGGAATGTTACCTGTAATATATTTCACTGCTAAGTATATAAAGAAAATACTAGTATTCAGTTTAACTTCCCTAAACAGTAGTTTTGTTTTGCCAAAATTTTTTTTTTTGGCCCTGATTCATAATTTAATGGGTGTGCAGGTCCAGGTCCCTTATTTCTGCTGCTCACGGGCCCACTGCTCTGGGGTCAGGGTTTTCTGCTCAAAAGCGTGAATGTGCAGGAGCTCTTCTGCTAGGCAAGTGTTCACAAGCCGGTGTCTCTGAAGCAGCGGTTTCCCCTCGAACTTGGCGGACACCACGAAGACTCGGAAGCTGGACGCGCAACGGTTGGGAGTTGTGTCCTCCACTTCCACGTGCTCCGCTTCCAGGTCCCGCTGCAGTTTCTCCCAGAGGTACTTGGCACTGAGTTCCATTGTGGCAGCCCAGCGAGGGCGGCAGCCCACCGGGGACGGAACCCCAGCTCTGACCCCAGCAACACCGCTTCCGCCCTTACTGTTTTGCCAAAATTTTGTTTTGCTACATATTAATTCAAATTATGTTCTGCACAGCTCAGACAGTAAAGAATCTGCCTGCAATGCAGGAGACCAGGGTTCAGGCCCTGGGTCAGGAAAATACCCTAGAGAAGAGAATGGCAGTCCATTCTTGTATTCTTCCCTGGAGAATTCCATGGACAGAGGAGCCTGATGGGATGATACAGCCCATGGGTCACAAACAGTCAGACACGACTGAGCAATTAACACTTTAACTTTTACTCTGCATATTTATTCAGAATTCATAGTAAAGATGAAATAAATTCAGTCACACACACACACACACACACACGCCCTGTCTGGCACTTACAGTACAATCTAACCTGTGATGCTGAGGCATTGAGTCTATGATAAAGACATTAGCAGCCTGGGTAGCAGATAAGTTAAAACTCAGGGATAGGGCAAGTTGTGACCAATAAAATACACTTCTAAATCCTAAATGTGCAAATGCAATAATAATATACAGTCTGAAATGCAGTCCATAGCTGTTGTCCCAGACTTAAAACATCCAGCCACGAAAACAGGTCAGTGAACTCGGGGGCCCTGGAAATTGTTCAAAGATTTTGGTAACACTGAGCAATATTTCAACATCTGGGCAAGTGGTGAGGTCTCCAAGGAGGTGGTGTGTCCCAGGGGGCCATTTCTGGTGAAGGAGGCAAAGGCACCTCCAAAGGCAAACTCCTGGGCAGGGACCATGTGGTCTGAGATGGTGTCCTTTCCAGCGAGGAGTCCTTCTCACTTGAGGTGAGGTGCTGTGGAGGGTCGTGGGAGGCGACTCTCCCATGTGACTGTTGGTGGGCGTGTTGGTCGGGAGTGGGGTGCATGCTACCCTGATGTAACCTGGAGGCTTCCTGAGGACGGAACTGCGCATCTGCTGCTGCTCCTAGGGGACCCAGTTGTGAGGAGCCCCCCGGGGTCTTCAAGGGCACGTTCAGCTACCAGACGGGCGGCTGCCCTTCATCCCCTGAGCACATTTCATCAGCATCAAAAGCACATGAAGATCCTGGGCACAGCTCTGTTTGCAGGCAGAGAGGACCTTATGGATGCTGCTTCCTGGGACTGTCCCTTGAGGCACAGGACGGATCATGGGAGCACAGTCCCTGTAACCAGATGGGTTTTCTGTGCAGGCAACCACAGGGCCAGCTGGTGGCAGGGTTCCATGTATAGGAATCTGGGGGTGAGTGTCATTAGACGCTGCTTCCAGAGGACTCCCTGGAAAGGGAGTCCATCCCTTGCTCAGGGCAGGGTGGTCTAGAGCCCTGAGCCCTTCGGATAGGGCTCCCCCACCCTTCCTGCTCCTCCACCCTCGATGCCGTCACAGGTGGGAGCGGTATGTCCCAGGACTTGATCTGCATGATGGTTGGCCCAAGAGTGTAACCATCATCCTGGCTGTGCAAAGTCATTTAGTCACAGCCACATAGAGCACTTGATGTTTGATGAGCTTGACTGGGGTCCTGGCTGAGCTGATTGTGTATTGATGAACAGCTGAGTGTGCTGGTTCCCGGGGAGAAAGCTGTGGATCGTGGGTTACCACGTCTCTGATGGGATCTGACCACGGTTTGTGGCTTTCTCACCATATTCTCATCTCCAAGTTTGGCTCATCTCTACCAAGCAGAGAGTTTCCTTCCCTCTTTGAGACACTCAGACTGTGCCAGGGATTGGTCTCCAGGCAATGATTTTTACTTCCTGTGAGTTTGTAGAGGGTCTGGTTTAATTTGCCAGCCCTTGTAGCCTTTGTAAACAGGGAGAGCAGCCAGCCTGAAGGTGGCCCCTCTGTTGTCAAGGTTTTATTTTTTGTAGTTTTTTTTAAATTAAATAGTTTTGGCACAGTGGTAAAGAACCTGCCTGCCAATGCAGGAGATGCTGGAGACACGGGTTCAATCCCTGGGTCAGGAAGATCCCCTGGAGGAGGGTATGGCAACCCACTTCAGTGTTCTTGCCTGGAGAATCCCATGGACAGAGGAGCCTGGGGGGCTACAGTCCATGGGGGTCACAGAGTCGAACATGACTAAGCACACATGAAAACAATGCTTACTTTTTAACTTTTTTTGATGTGGACAATTTTTAAAGTCTTGATCGAGTTTCTTACAATATTGCTTCTGTTTTTGTGGGTTTTTTGGTCACAAGGCATCATGTGTGATGTTAGCTGCCCCTCCAGGGATGAACCCACCCCCCTGCATTGGAAGGGGGAGTCTTATCCACCAGGGAAGCTCCTGTCAGGGTTTTAGAAGAAATGATATCACACTTGGGCTTACTGAATGTCTGCCTAGGGGCCACACAGCTATGAGGGGTCACGTTGGGCCATCTGCCCTCAATCAGGTCACCAGTGCAAAGCTGCTGCTGCTGTGAAGTCGCTTCACTCATGTCCGGCTCTGTGCACCCCCATAGACAGCAGCCCACCAGGCTCCCCCGTCCCTGGGATTCTCCAGGCAAGAAACCTGGATTGCCATTTCCTTCTCCAGCGCATGCAAGTGAGAAGTGAAATTGAAGTCGCTCAGTCGTGTCCAACTCTTCGAGACCCCATGGACTGCAGCCCACCAGGCTCCCTCATCCCTGGGATTTTCCAGGCAAGAATACTGGAGTGGGGTGCCACTGCCTTCTCCAAGCCGATGATGAGAAGATGGAAAAACCAGAGGGAAGTGGAAATGGAGTCAGAGGATAAAAGAGAAAGGACCCTGTCTTGGAGGGTAAAGCTTGCAGACTGCCAGAGAGGACTGGAAGTGGAACTGGTTGGGGGATGGGAGTGGCTGGTAACTGGTCTGCCGGGTGTGCAGGCCCGGAGTGGGGAGGGGCGCAGAATCAAGCAAAATGGGGTCCTAGCTTGGTCCATTTCAGGGATCACTTGCTTAACAGCGACCCAAGGGGAGTCTCTTTCAGAAGGCTCTTCTGGTGACTTCCTGGCTGTCCAGTGGGTAGGGCTCTGCTCACGCTCTGCCAAGGGCCCAGGTCCAATCCCCAGTGGGGGATCTAATCCTGCAAGCTGAGCAGCGCAGCCAAAAAGAAAATGAGGCTGCCCAGATTAGAGTCAGTAATGTCTGGCGATGCAGAGGGCACCAGACACACGCAGTCAGGGAAGAGACTGCCTGTTTGAGGGGGAGCCCCAGACCGGGGTGGGGCGGAGGGGCCCGGAGTCAGAGGGCATGGCTGCGGCTGCAGAGAGGTCAGCAGCCGAGGAAATCAGCCCGCCCGCAGGAGCGTGGGGCTCCAGGGACGCCTCCGCAGCTGGACGGCCTCCTTGTTTGCTTTGGGAGCAGAAGAGGCAGGTCCCCTCCCGCGAACCCAGGTTGCTCAAGTGTGAACTCTCCATCCCCTGGGCCACTTCGGAGGTAGCAGTGAGCGAGTTGGGGTCTCTGCTAATTCCTTCGATATCCGGGTGCCCTGCCCGGGCTTGCCTTATGTGAGAAAATTGTCCCTTAGCTATGGATCGAACCCCCAGGCCCTTAGACAGCCCAGGGGTCTGCGAGGAGGAGGAGGAGGAGGCAGCCGCCCCACCCTCATCATCACTTGCTCAAGGAGCTCAGGTGAGGACTGAGAACGGGGAGGACACGTCCTCCAGTAATTTGGAAATGCCTTTGATGTCAGGTGTACCTCTCCTCAGAAGGTACCGTTTCCATCTTACCAGTGGGGCTTCTGCAGGGAGGCATATCTAACCCAGGGCCTTTGAAGAACTTGTGTACAGAGCACATGCAGACTTCGGAGATACTGCAGGTCCAGACCATCAGAATAAGGCGGATAGTGCAGTAAGGGGAGTCGCACAAATGCTCGGGTTTCCTAGTGCACATAAAAGTGATGTTTTATTTGTATAAGTTCTGATTGCCAGTTGCTCAGATAACAGGTGACAAAGCAGAGTTCTTTAAAGCAATTAAATTTCCTTAAACCTAAGGCTGAATCTTAAATACATTATTGAATTGTTTAATGTCCTGATGGCTAGCAGATTGACAGCTGCATGATGGACATGCTTTTTTTTTTAAATTTATTTTTCACTGCAGGTTTATTTGGCAGTCTATAGTAAATTTGCACATTTGCATCAAATTTATGAATAAAGAACCATTAAAATTTTTTTAAAGTTTTTCTACCTGAAATGAACACATTGTAAATTAACTACACTTCAATTAAAGATACAAAAGGTTATGTTTGCACTATATATAAATGGGCAGTAGCATTAGTCTAAAAAATACAATGTATATGCCTTCCTTAAAAACCTTTATTGCTAAAAAATGCTGAGTATCATCTGAGCCTTCAGCAAATTGTAATCTTTTTGCAATAGTAACAGCACAGATCACTGGTCACCATATCAACTATGATAACTGAAAAAGTTAAAAATATTGTGAGAATTCCTGCAATGTGACTCAGACACAAGGTGAGCAAATGCTGTTGGGAAAAAATGGCACCAGTGCACTTGCTTAATGCCAGGTTACCACAAACCTTCAATTTGTAAAACAAAGCAACACAATATCCACAAAGTTGCTGAAAACTTCCCTAGCCTAGCTAGGAAAGGAAACAGGCCTCCCGGTCCAAGAAACCCAGAGTCCCAAAGAAGATCCACCCAAAGAGAATCAAGTGCAGCGCTGACATGTATGTGTGAGCTAGAGAGTTGCCACGTGTAAACTAGGTAACTACGGGGAGCTGCGTATAGCACAGGGAGCTCAGCTCCGCGCTCTGTGATCCCCTAGAGGATGGGGTGGGAGGGAGGGAGTATACACATGCACACATAGCCAATTCACTTTGCTGTACTGCAGCAACTCACACAAGGTTGTAAAGCAGTTATATTGTTGTTTAGTCCCTAGGTCGTGTCTGACTCTTTGTGACCCGATAGACTGTAGCCCACCAGGTTCCTCTGTCCGTGGAATTTCCCAGGCAAAAATACTGGAGTGGTTTGCCATTTTCTTCTCCAGGGTAACTTCCTGACCCAGGGATCAAACCTGTGTCTCCTTCATCGGCAGGCAGATTCTTTACCACTGAGCCACCTGGAAAGCCCATAAAGCAATTATATGTCCAAAAAAAAAAAAAAAAAAACACCTCCCTAAGGACACTCTCCGCTTGCAAAAAAAGGGGGCAAAAATTAAAGATAGTCTTAAAAGCAGCAAGTTATGTACAAAGGAACTCCCAGAAGGCTGTCAGCTGACTTTCTGGCTAATAGGAGGCAGGAAAAAGGTGAGGTAACGGCCGCTCTGCACAGCCATATCTGAGTTACATGCTTCTTTGTGAGCTGCACATTCAGAACATGTGGTGTCAGCATGATCCAAGGGTGGAGGTTTTGGCCCTGACATCAAAAAGTCACCCATTGGACACCCGTGCAGGCCCAGATGGAGGGTCGACGGTCCCAACCGGTTTGAACTTGGCAAGACTAGCTCCATGTTCCTGAAAAACAACTCAAGTACCTGTTACCATAACAACCCTTATGTCACAGATATTACCTGTAGGGGGTGATAAAAGGAGTCTCACTACTTTTTGTGTCTAAACTACGCAAATCTTGAAGAGTATGCAATTTGCAGGAACATTTAAGGCAAGCTTAGTTATGGGACATTATGTATTAAGCAAACTAGAGTCTACGGGATTTAACTCTTGACTGCCCTCAATTTCAACCTCACTTCGGGAGACATTTTCATACGGAATGTTGTGGACTGGATAGTTGTTAACGACTAAATGGGATTCTAGCAGTATGCCAATATCTTTCCACTTTTAAGATCGTTTTGCCATAAAGGATTCATGTTTGAAGACCAAGGTGTAGACTGGGTGAAAGGAAAAGCAAAATGGAGTGGCCATTGCTAAGAGAGCCTGGAGGCCCTGTAGGAGTGTGGCTTATGCACATCTCAGCCTGGGTAGAATCAGGCCTTCTGACTCCTCACTGTCATAACGGAGTCATTCAAAGCATCTTCCAGAAACTCAAGATACTTACCAGACCCTTACCCTAAAATTACTCACCACAGCCTTTCTACTTATCTCCCGGACCCTAAAATAATTTGCGATTCCTTAAGGACAAATATTTTCCAGCTTGCATTCGAGTTGATCACAGTTCTTGCCAGGCAACTTTTAACCTCATGACATTTTGCGTCTATAACCGCCAACTCTCTTCCTGGGAACACTCTCTTAGTTTTACTTGAATGTGTATCTTTTGAATTGGAATTCGTAGAACTTTCAATAAATTCTCTTCTTGTTGCAGCTTCCTGCACTATTTCTTGGTTGACAATTGTGATACTATGATTTACAATAAGAAATATATGTTTGATCTTCATCCTCATTTCTGTTCAGAGCTCCTAAGACTTTTTTTTTTCTTTTGCTATTTTTTTTTAAATTGAAGTGTAATTGATTTACAATATCATATTAGTTTTGGGTGTACAGCAGCACAGCAATTATATATATATGTGTGTGTATGTATTTATCCTTCTTCAGCTTCTTTTCCCTTTTGGTTATTACAAAGTACTGAGTATAGTTCCTTGTGCTGTCAGTCCTTGTTGGTTATCTGTTTTGTTTTAATTATTTTGGGGATTCTTTAACTTTACTCAACAACTGGCAGTTCTCATCCACATTAACTGTAGATTTTTCAAAGTGGTGACAGGCACGTAGGTAACCAACATATAAAGCTTGTTTGATGAACCTTCCTTTTCATTATGTTTTCAGGACAAAAATACAGAATGCTGCGTGAATTTGCAGGTCTTCCTTGTGCCGGGGTCATGCTAATCTTCTCTGAATCATTCCATTTTTAGTATACGTGCTGCTGAAGCAAGCACTCTATTTTATATATAGTAGTCTATTCTTGCCTGGAGAAGCCTGTGGACAGAGGCGCCTGTCCTACACTCCACGGGGTGGCAAAGAGTCGGATACAAATGAAGCGACTTGGCACACACAGTGTGTATGTGTTAATCCCGATCTCCTAAATTACTCCTCCTACCCCACCCCCTTTCCTCTTTGGTAATCGTAAGATTGTTTTCTAGGTCTATGAATCTCTGTTTTGAAAATAAGTTCATTTGTATCTTTTTTTTTTTAAAGATTCCAGGTGTAAGTGATATCATATGATATTCATCTTTCTCTGTGTGGTTTACTTTATTTAGTATAAAAATCCCTAGGTCTATCTGCAAATGGCATTACTTCATTCTTTTTATCTTTTTAGGCCATGCCGCACAGCTCCTGAGATCTTTGGTCCGCAACCAGGGATCAGACCTGGGCCCTCAGCGGTGAAAGTGGAGGATCTTGACCACCGGATAGATAAGCAGATAAGTCCCTACTTCACTCTTTTTTATGGCTGAGTAATACTCCACTTGCTGACTGTAGCTTTGTAGTATAGTCTGAGATCAGGGAGCCTGATTCCTGCAGCTCCGTCTTTGTTTCTCAAGATTGTTTTGGCTGTTTGAGGTCTTTAGTGTCTCCATACAAATTTAAAACTTTTTGTTCTAGTTCTGTGAAAAATGCCATTGGTAATTTGATAGAGACTGCACTGAATCTGCAGATTGGGTAAGGTAGTCATTTTGACAATATTGATTCTTCCATTTCAAGAACCTCCTAAGTCTTGGAATGTCTGATGTAATGAGAGACATAAAGGAGTCTTTTGTTAATGGGGTGACTTTCAGAACTCACCTATATTTGGGGGCTGGTTGCTAGTGGAGACAACCATGTGATTAGAGGGTTGGAGCTTCCAGCACCGCCCTCAGTGGAAGGAGAGGGGCTGGAGTTGGAGTTGTCACCAGTGGCTCATGATTTAATCAACCGTGTCTGTGTAAAGAGACCTCCATAAGACCCCCAAAGGACTGGATTCGGAGAGCTTCCAGCTTGGTGAACAGGTAGAGATTTGAGGAGAGTGGCGCCCCTCAGAGGGACATGGAAGTTCTGTGCCCCTGTCCATAATTTGTGGTCTGTTCTGGCTATTCCTGAGTTACATCCTTTTATAGTAAACTGGTGATCTAGTGAGCAAACAGATTTTCTGAGTTCTGCAAGCCCCTCTAGCAAATTAATTGCACTCAAGGGAGGGGGTCATGGGAACCTCTGATTTACAGATGGTCAGTTAGAAGTGCAGATAACAACCCGGATTGAAGACTTGCCTCTGAAATGGGGTGGGGGCAGTCTTGAAGGACTGAACGCTGAACTGTGGAATCGAATGTAATCCCTAGGCAGACAGTGTCAGGACTGAGGTGAATCTCAGGACATCGAGCCGGCGCCTCTGGGCCCTGAGACTTGTTCACTGGTGTGAGGAAGCCCCCACTCCCACTTACCCGAGGGAACTGGCTCTGCAGCACACTTGCCACTGGCTCGGGCCAGCTTTGACAGCAGGAGACGGGCCTCAGGCGTGTCTCCACTCAGTGTGAGCTTTCCCAGGGACCTGTGTCATGGAGGATGGGCCGGCCCCAGGCAGGGAGAGTCCACAGGAGGGGGAGCCCTGGGCCCTTCCCTCCGCTCTCTCCTCCTCCACGGGAGGCCTCCACACCCGTCAGCCTTTCCCTTGGCGCAGCGAGGCCTCCTGAGGTGAGCTTCTTGGTTCTTCCCCATTCGGGGGAAGGCCACGGGGCCGTAGGATCTGTGAGACCTTGGAGGGAACAAGCTTGAAGCTGGGGTGGATCTTCAAGAAGGTTATGGATTTCAAGGTCTTCAGAGATAATGGCCAGCTGACACTTCTGGCAGCTGTGAGAACAGCTCAGAGCCTGGGCTGCAGATGGGCAACAGCCAGTCAGCTCTCCTCTCCCCTTCCTACTGCACAGAATCTTTTTTTCTTTTTAATTTTACTTGAGTGTCGTTAGCTTACAATGCCCTATTTCAGGTGTACAGAAAGAGATTGTTACACATACACATCGACTCAGTCTGTTTCAGATTATTTTCTCATATAAGTCATCACAGAGTATTGAGAGTTTCCTGTGCTATGCCACAGGTCCTTGCTGGCTATCTATCTTTTTTAAATTTATTTTTAATTGGAGGATATTTGTTTTATGTCTGCCGTATATAGTAGTGTGTGTGGGTTCATCCCAAGCTCCTGATTTTCAGCTCATTTGTATCATTGTTTAAATTAGATACCACATACGATTTTGTCTTTCCTTGAAATACGTTACAAAGTGTGATAATCTTTAGGTCCTTCCATGTTGCTGCACATGGCGTTATTTGATTATTTAGGGCTGAGTAATATTTCATTGCATGTATGTACAATATCTTCTTTATTCCTCTGTTGGTGGGCATTTAGATTGCTTCCATATCTTGGCTATTGTAAACAGTGCTGCAGTGAACATTAGGATCCATGTATATTTTCTTTTCTTCTTTAAAAAAATTTGTTTTTACTTTTAATTTTTATTGGAGTATAGTTGATTTATAATGTGTTAGTTTCAGGTGTACAAGAAAGTGAATGAGTTGTAACTGCCCATTTATCCATTCTTTTTTTAAATGTTATCTATTTCTTGACTTGTTTTTTGACTTTGATGGTCTTCCTTGCTGCCCACAAGCTTCCTATAGTCCTGGTGAGCAGGGGCTACTCTCTAGCTGCCCTGCGCAGGGTTCTCATTGTGACGGCTTCTCTCGATTCAGAGCACGGGCGCTAGGTCCTGCAGGTTAAAGCAAATGCAGCTCGTGGCTTGGTTGTGGTGGTGCATGGGCAGCAGATGGAATCTTCCCCCATCAGTGATGTCCCCCACAGTGGCAGGTGGATTCTTAACGGGTAGACCACCAGGGAAGTGCATATTCATTTTTTTTTATTATTCTTTCCTCATACAGGATAGTACAGAATCCTGAGTAGAGTTCCTTGTGCTATAGAGTAGGTTTTTCCCAGTCACCTGTGTTATGTATAGTAGTGGGTACGTGTTGCCCCAAATCCCGTAAGTTATCCCTCCCCCTCCCCATATCCCCTTGGATAACCATAGGTTTGTTTTCTGCATCTCTGATTCTATTTCTGCTTTGTGTGATTTTTTACATTCCCCATATAAGCCGCATCACACTCATCTTTCAGTGTCTCAGTCACTTGGCACTGCGATCGTCTCCGGACCCTCCCGTGTTGCTGCAGATGGCATTTCCCATTCTTTGCGATGGCCGAGCAATCGTCCACAGCATGTATGTAGCGCAGCTCCCGTGTCCATTCATCTGCGGGTGGGCACTTTGGTTGCGGCCCTGCCTTGGCCATCGCGAACAGTGCGGCCGTGTGAACGGTTCCCACGGTGTGACGCTGCGGTGCCTGCGTCCTTTAGAGGGGTGATTCTGGCCGGAATAGGCCTTGGAGCGGGATTTCAGCATCTTCCACTGGCTCGGCTCTTCATTTTGAAAAAAAAACAAAACTTGGATACAGTTCTCCATAGTGTCTGTTAGTGATTTCCATCCCCAGCAGCAGTGTAGGAGGGTTCCCTTTTCCGCACACTGTCTCCAGCATTTATGTTTGTTGATTTGGTGAGGACTGGTGCCGGATGGTTGCTTGCTAGAGTTTTGGTTTGCATTTCTCGAAGAATTAGGGAGGCTGAGGTTCTTTTCAGGTCTGTGTTTTTTGCTTTTTGTAAGTGTGAGCCAAATTTGCCTTTTGAAGTTGGCCCTGAAAGCCGGTCCTGTTTTGAATTCTTTTTCTATTACTTACCGCAAAATGTATCTTGGGGGTGAGGTCATTTAGAGTCTCGCGGGCCTCTTGCAGAAAATGGGCCCATAAGCCCCAGTTTTAAAGCTGTTGTTCCAGTATACGGCCACAAGGCGGCAGCAGTTCCTCATACCCCACTCAGGGTCCGGGGGCAAAAACACCCTTAGCAAAAGCCATGTTCCTGGGTTGTAAACGAATTGCAAAGTGCCGGAGCAAACACCCAAGGCCTCGAGTGTCATAACTTCTTGGCCCTTCCTCTTCATCCCCAGACATATCCTAACAGCTCCCTAAGTGCTGTACTGAGGCAGCTGCCCCACGCAGCTGTCAGGAGGGACTCCAGGGAGGAGGCTGGAACTGAGAACCCCACCACAGCAGAGGTGGAGATAGGAAGACTGTTGAAACCTCTTCCAGACCAGAGCATCCAGCATCTTTTGGCAGCAAATGGCTTGGTGTAGGTGTAGGAGGGCCCACCTGGATATGAAGCTCGTGGTCCCACCCGGAGAAGACTAGGCACTCAGGGTCCAAGGAGGGGTCCATCTGCTGGCACGTCCCCTCCAGATGCCCCAACCCAGCCAGAGTCCAACCTTGGAGGTGACACCAGTCCGGTCACTGAACCCGAGGGGAGTAAAGTAGCCATTTGACTCCGGTTGCAGCCTTTCGTGTAATTTTCATTTTCTGCTGGGTAGAGCACATTCACAGTGCTGTGTTTGTCTGGGTGTACTGCAGGGTGATTCAGTTCTGCATGTACATGCGTCTGTTCTGTTTTGGATCCTCTTCCCATAGAGCTTATGACCGAATGTTGCTGGAGTTCCTTGTTCTATCCCATACGTCCTTGTTCAGAATGCTACCTATGGATCTGTGTATTTAGAAGTGTATATGGTTTACTCCCAAATTCTACCTTATCTCTTTCCCTGCCTTCACCCCTCCCCTGGCTCCTTCTTGTCCTTTGGTAACTCCTGAGACAGTTTCTAAGTCTGTGAGTCTGCTTCTGTTTGGTAAAGCCTTTCATGTGTATCCATTTTTAGATGATACCTGTAAATGATATCATAAGCTATTTGTCTTTCTCTGAGTTTGATCATCTCCAGGTCTATCCATATTGCTACAAATGGCATGAATTCATTCCTTTTTTATGGCTGAGTAATAGTTCATTGCATCCATGTAGCATACCTTCAGTATCTGTTCATCTCTAGAGGGACATTTTGATTGCTTCTGTGTTTCGTCTATTGTAAATAGTGCTGCAGTGAATCATGGGGTTCTCGTGTCTTTTTGAAGGATGGTTTCCCCAAGTATAGCCCCTGAGTGGGATTGCAGAATCCTATGCTAGCTTCGTTCTTCTTTTGAAAGGAGCTGCATGATGCTCTGTATCGTGGCTGTTAACAGTTTCCATTCCAAGCAGTAGCACTGGAGGCTTCCCTTTTCACCACACCGTCTCCAAAATTTACAGTTTGTGGATTTGATGAGAATGGTAAGCTTGTTTTAGATGTGGTTTGCATTTCTCTACATATTACAGAGGTAGAGGTCTTTTCAGGTATAGATTTTTTGTGTGTGTGTTTGTAAGTGTGAGCCAAATTTGCCTTTTGAAATTGGCCCCAAATGTCTGGTCTGTTTGGAATTCTTTTTCAATTACCTACTGTAGGATATTTCTCCAAGACAGGGGTCGTTTAGAGCCTGTAGACCTACTGAATAAAATGTGCCCGTCCCTGTACTGTGCTCAGTCCTCTCCGATCTTTGCCACCCCATGGAGTGTAGCCCAACAAGCTCCTCTATCCATGGAGTTTCCCAGGCAAGAATACTGGAGTGGGTAGCCATTTCCTTCTCCAGAGAATCTTCCTGTCTCAGGGATGGAACCCACGTCTCTTGCGTCTCCTACATTGGCAGGCGGGTTCTTTACCATCAGCATCACTTGGGACACCTTAGCAAAAGGCATTTTCCTGGGTTGTAAACTAGAGTGCAAAGGGCTAGAACAAGCACCCAAAGTGTTTACGTCTTGCCCCTTACTTCTAGCCTCGCAGACATATCCAAACCCTTAAGTGCTGTGCTGAGGCAGCTGTCCTGTGCAGCTGTCAGAAGGGACTCCAGGGAAGGAGGCTGGAAGTGGGAACCCCACCACCAGCAGAGGAGGAGACAGGATGAGTGTTGAAAGCTCTTCCAGCCCAGAGCATCCCACATTTTTCGAGGTTAAAAGATGAGTGTGGCTGTAGGAGGGCCCACCTGGATGTGAGGCTTGTGGTCCCACTAAGAGGGGGCCAGGCACTCCAGACCCAAGGCGGGGGGTCATCAGCGGGCATATCCTCTCCAGCTCTCCTGAAGTCCAGTCTTGGGAAGCAAACCTGCTCAGACCTCAGAGAGGTGGCTCCCACCGAGGTCACTGAACCGGAGGAGAATAGTGTAACTATTTGTCTTCGGTTTTATCCTTTCACGTAATTACTTTCTCCTACAGTAGTGTTGATTTACAATGTTGTGTTTGCCTGAGGTGTGCAGCAAGTTGATTCAGTTCTGTGTATATATATGTATCTGTTCTTTTTCAGATTCTCTTGCCATAGAATTGTGACATAGTGTTGTGTAGCGTTCCTTGTTCTACCCCACGGCCTTGTTCAGTAAACTTTGTTTCTGTCTGTCTATGTATTTGAAAGCGTGTCTGGTTTAGTCCCAGCATCCTGCCTTGTCTCGGTCCCTGCCCTTGCCCTCCCCTGCCCCGTCTTTTCCTTTGGTAACTCCCGAGTTTGTATTCCACATCTGTGCGTCTGTTTCTCTTTGGAAAAGTCACTCATGCGTGTCCGTTTTTGGATTCCTCCTGTAAGTGATCTCCTTTGGTGTTTGTCTTTCTGTGCCTAGGGGGGTCATCTCCAGGCCCACCCACGTGCTGCAGATGGCATGCTCTCCTTACTCTTTATGACTGAGCAGCCGTCCCTTGCATACGTATGGAGCCCATCTTCTGTATCCATTTGTCTGTGGATGGACGTTTTGGTTCCTCCCACACCGTGGCTATTGTAAATAGTGCCGCAGAGAAACACTGGGGTGCACATATCTCTCTGAAGGATGGTTTTGCCCAATACAGGCCCTGGAGTGGGACTGAGGGCCTCAGGCTAGCTCTGTCTGTGGGTCTGAAAGCGGCTGCATGATGGTCTGCACTGCGGCTGTTAGCAGTGTCTATTCCCAGCAGCAGCGTGGGCAGGGTCCCTTTTCTCCACACTGCCTCCTGAATTTGCCCTTTGTGGATTTGGTGAGGATCGTTGGTTATAGTTGTGGTATGCATTTCTCTAAGAATTCAGGAGGCTGGGGTCTTTTCAGGTCCTGGTTTTGTGTTTGTTGGTAAGTAGGAGCCAAATTAGCGTTTTGAAATTGGCTCTGAAAGTCAGGCCCGTTTGGAATTCTTTTTCTGTTACCTGCTACAGGATGTTTTTCGGGGGCGGGAGTCGACTAGAGCCCCACAGGCTTCCTGACGGGAGTACCCCCGAAGTCCCGGCTTGCTGTTCCAGTTAATGGCCACAAGGCGGCAGCACTTCCTCATGCCTCCATCGGGGGAACCAAGGCAACCGGAGCCTCAGCCAAAGGCACGCTCCTGGGTGGTGAACCGCAGAGCAGAGTGCCAGAACACACACCCACGGTCTCGAGTGTCATCACTTCTTGCCCTTACTCCTAGCCCCCCGGTCATATCCGAACCCCCAAATAAGTGCTGTGCTGAGGCAGCTGTCCTACGTAGTTATCAGGAGCGATTCTGAGGAAGTGGGAACCCCACCACCAGCAGAGGTGGAAACAGGGACTGTTGTCAGCCCAGAGCATCTACCAGCTTTTGGGTGCGAAACGCTGAGGGTGGCTGTAGAAGGGCCCACTGGACGTGACGCTTGTGTCCCCACCCGAGGGGACCAGCCACTCCAGATACAGGAGGGCAGTGGCGTGTCCTCCCCAGCTCTCCCAACTGGACGCAAGTTCAGCCTTGGGGACCCAACCTGGTCGGACTCCAGGGAAGTGACTCCAGTCCAGTCACGGAACTGGAGGGGAATAAAGTGGCCCTTTGCTTTCGGTTTTATCCTTTCATATAATTTTTGCTTTCTGTTGGGGTAGAGCTGATTTACACTATTGTGTATACATCGAGTTGAGTCGGTTCTAGACATAGGTGTGTCTGTTCTTTTCTGGATTCTCTTCCTATAGAACTTACGACAGTGTTGGTAGAGTTCCTCGTTCTATCCCACGCTTCTTGTTCAGTATGCTTTGTTTCTGTCTATCTGCCTGTGCATTTAGAAGCATGTGTGGTTTATTCCCAACATTCTACGTTATCTCTTTCCCTGCCTTCACCCCTCCCCCAGCCCCTTCTTTTCCTTTGGTAACTCTGAGTTTGTTTTCTAAGTCTGTGAGTCTGTTTCTCTTTGGTAAATTTGTTTATGCGTATCCAATTTGGATTATACCTGTAAGTGATATCATAAGCTATTTATTTTTCTCTGACTTAGTTTGATCATCTCCTGGTCTGTCCATATTGCTTCAAATGACATGATTTCATTCTTTTTTTTGTGAAGTGAAAGTCGCTCAGTCATGTCCATCTCTTTGCTACCTCATGGACTATATAGTCAATGGAGTTCTGGAGTGGGTAGCCTTTCCCTTCTCCAGGGAATCTTCCCAACCCAGGAATCAAGCCAGGGTCTCCTGCATTGCAGGTGGATTTGTTTTGTAGCCGAGTAGTAGTCCTTTGCATACATGGAGCACACCTTCAGGATCCATTTATCTTGGAGGGAAGTTTGGCTGCTTCCCTGCTTTGTCTATTGTAAATAGTGCCGCGGTGAATGCTGGTGTGCACGTGTCCTTTTGAAGGACGGTTTTGTCCGGATGTAGGCCCTGGAGTGGGATTGCAGGATCTTGCACTAGCTTTGTGTCTGGTTCTGAAAGGAGCTGCACGCTGCTCTGCTGTTAGCAGTGTCCATCCCCAGCAGCTGCGCAGGAGGGCTCCCTTTCCTCCACGCCTGCTCCAGCGTTCATTGTCTGTGGGTTTGGTGAGGACTGGTGCCCAACGGTAAGTCTTTATGGTAGCGGTTTGCACTTCTCAAAGAATGAGGTTGACTGAGGTACTTTTCAAGTCCTCGTTTCGTGTTTTTTCCTAAGTGTGAGCCAGAATTGCCTTTTGAAATCGGCCCTGAAAGTCGGCCCTGTTTGGAATTCTTTTCTGTTACCCACCACAAGATTTTTCTCAGGGGTAGGCATCATTTAAAACCTGTAGGCCTCCTGGTAGCTCAGAGTCTTATGGCTGAATCATAGTCCTCTGCCCGTATGTAGCACGTATTAGTCCATTCATCTGTGGATGGACATTTTGGTCACTTCCATGCCTTGGCTATTGTAAATAGTGCTGTAGTGAAGGCTGGGGTGCACATGTCTTTGTGAAAGATGCTTCTGTCCAGATGTGGGCCCCAGAGTGGGATTGCAGTACCTTAAGTATCTGGCTGCTTTGTCATTTTGAAAGGAGAGGTGGAGACAGGATGACTGTTGATCGCCTTCCAGCCCAGAGCACTCACCATTTATTGGATGCTAAAGGCTTGGTGTAGGTCTGCAGGGATGTGAAGCTTGGGGTTCCATCTCGAGAACTAGGCACTCCATATCCAAGGGGGGCTTATTTGCTGGCACATCCTCTCCAGCTCCCCCAGTGGACCGAAGTCCTGACCTGGGAGCCAAGTCTGCTCAGGCCCCAGGGAGGTGACTCCAGCCCCGTTCACCGAACCCACGGGGAATAAAGGAACTGTGTTTGGTTTTATCCTCTCATGTAATTTTATTTTCTCGTAGAGTAGCGTTGATTCACAATGTTGTGTTTATCTGATTCAACTCAGCATATACATGAAAATGTTCATTTTCAGAATCTCTTCCCATAGAATTACGTCATAGAGTTATGTCAGAGAGTTCAGTGGAGTTTCTTAATCTATCCCGTACACCTTTGTTCGGTATGCTTTGTCTCAATGTATTAGAAGTGTGTTTGCTTTATTCCCCAAGTCCTGTCATCTTTATCACTGCCTTCGCCCCTCCCCAGCTGCTACTTTTCCGTTGTAAATCTGAGTTTGTTTTCTCAGTTGTGAGTCTTGTTCTGTTTGGTAAATTCATTCACGTGTATCCACTTTTAGGTTCTATCTGTACGTGATACCATCATCTCCGAATCACCTGTATTGCTGCAGATGCTATGATCTCACTATTTTTTTGTTGCTGAGTGACAGTCCCTTGCATATGTAGCCCATCTTCAGTATCCATTCATCTGTGGATGGAAATCTGTGTTCCTTCTACACCATGGCAATTGTGAACAGTGCTGCAATGAATGTTGGGGTGCACGTGTCTTTTTGAAGGATGGTTTTTCCTGAATAAAGGCCCTGGGGTGGGACTGCAGGACCTTATGCTAGCTTGGTCTGTGTTTCTGAAAGGGGCTGCATGCTGCTCTGCACTGTGGCTGTTAGCAGTGCCCGCCCCCAGCAGTCTCTCCACACGACTCCAGCATGCCTTGTCTGTGGGTTTGCTGAGGACTGTCGCCAGATGGTAGCTGGTGACAGCTATGGTCTGCATTTCTCTTAGCCTTAGGGAGGCAGAGGTCTTTTCAGTTTCAGGTGTGTGTTTTTTCTAAGTGTGAGCCAGATTTCCCTTTTGAAATTGGCCCTGAAAGTCAGCCTCAGGTGGAATTCTTTTTGTATTAACCTTCCTCAGGATAATTCTTGGGGGTGCTGGCGGCTTTTAGAGCATCGCAGGGCTCCTGAAGAAAAGGCGCCCTTATGCAGAGGTTTAGAGTCGTTGTTCCAGTTATCAGCCACAAGGCGGAGGCACTTGCCCACGCCTCTCACTGGGACAGCCTGAGCCTTAGCAAATGGCCTGTTCCTGGGCTGTAAACTAGAGGACACAGTGCCACAACAAACTTCTTGGGTGCAAAAGGCTGGGTGTAGCTCTGGGAGGGCCCGCTTGGGCGTGAAGCCTGTGGCCCCATCCAGAGTGCACTAGGCCATTTGTCATTTGTTTTCGGTCTTATCCTTTCGCGTTATTTTCACTTTCTGTTGGGGTAGAGCTGATGTACAGCATTGTGTTTGAGGTGTACACCGAGTCGACTCAGTTCTACACATACATGTATCTGTCCTTTTTGAGATTCTCTTCCCATGGCGCTTATGACAGATTGTTGGACTTACTATAGCATTCCTTGTTCTCTCCTGTACGTATTTATTCAGTACCATCTGTTTCTAGTTTAAAAGTGTGTATAGTTTATTCCCAACATCCTATGTTATCTCTTTCCCTGCCTCCACCCCTCCCCCAGCCCCTTCTTTTCCTTTGGTAACCCCGAGTTTGTTTTTCTAAGTCTGTGAGTCTGTTTCTGCTTGGTAAATTTGTTCAAGTGTATCCACTTTAGATTACACCTGTAAGTGATATCATAAGCTATTTGTCTTTCTCTCTCTTAGTTTGATCATCTCCAGGTCTATCCATATTGCAAATGGCATGATTCCGTCCCATTTTTATGGTTGAATATTGCATATATGTAGCATACCTTCAGTATCCATTCATCTGTGGATGGAAGTTTTGATTGCTTCTGTGCTTCGTCTATTGTAAATAGTGCTGCAGTGAATTGTGGGGTTCTCGTGTTGTTTTGAAGGATGGTTTGCCCGAGTATAGCCCCTGAGTGGGATTGCAGAATCCTATGCTAGCTTTGTTCTTCTTTTGAAAGGCGCTTCATGAAGTTCTGCATCTTGGCTGTTAGCAGTTTCCATTCGCAGCAACAGCGTTGGAGATGTCCGTTTTCATCACACCCTCTCCAAGGTTCATAGTTGGTGGATTTGTTGTGGTTGTGGTTTGCACGTCTCTATGTATTATGGAGGCAGAGGTCATTTTAGGTCCAAGTTTTGCGCTTTTTTGTTATGTGTGAGACAAATTTGCCCTTTGAAAATAGTCTGGAAAGTTGGCCCTATTCACCAATCTTTTTCGATTACCTGCTGTTACATACTTCTTGGGGAGCGGGGGTCATTTAGAGCCCCACGGGCCTGTTGAACAAAATGTGCCCATCCCTGTGCTGTGCTCAGTCAAGTCTTATCTTTGCCACCTGGTGGAGTGTAGCCCGCCAGGCTCCTCTGTCCATGGGATTTCCCAGGCAAGGGTACTGGAGTGGGCTGCCATGTCCTTCTCCAGGGTATCTTCCTGACCCAGGGATCGAACCCGCGGCTCTTGCGTCTCCTACGTTGGCAGGCCCATCTACCACTTGTGCCACCTGAAGGTGAAAGTCGTGTCTGACTCTGTGTGACCCCATGGACTATACAGCCCATGGACTCCCCCAGGCCAGAATACTGGAGTGGGTAGGGTAGCCTTTCCCTTCTGCAGCGGATCTTCCCAGCCCAGGGATCGAGCCCAGGGCTCCCGCACTGCAGGCGGGGGGCCTTTACCAGCTGAGCCACCGCGGAAGCCCCCAGATGGGGGCGCAAGCCCGCTTTAACGTTGTTGGCCCAGTTACCAGCCACTGGGCGGCAGCACGCCTCACACCGCACTCGGGCAGCTGGGCGACCAGGCCTCGGGCCAGACGCGTCCGGGGCTGCGAACTAGCGAGCGCAGCGCCCGAGCGAACGCCCAGGGCCTCGAGTGTCCGCGCTTCGTGCCTCTTCCTTACACCCCCAGTCACGTCCGAGCCCCGGCCCCGCCCCTGGGCCGCTCTGAGGCAGCTGCCGCCGGTAGGGAGGGACTCTAGGGAAGGAGACAGGATGTCAGCGCAGAGCAGCGGATAATGTTTGAGCGAAAGGCCTGGTGTGGGTGTGGGGAGGCCTGCCTGGGTGGGAATCTGGGTGGGTGCGCCTCAGATCCAGGGGGGCTCACTGACTGGCACCTCCGGCCCCTCAAGCTGACTGAAGTCCCACTTCGGGAAGCGAGCCCGCGCGGGCCCCAGGGCGCTGACTGCAGCCCTGGGCACCCAAACCGACCGGAGTAGCCATCTGTTTTCGGCTTCATTCCTCCACATAATTGTCATTTTCTGTTGGGGAGAGCTGATGTACAACGTTTAGTTTGCTTGAGGTGCACAGCAGGCTGACTCAGTTCTACACAGACAGGTTCTTCAGGCTCTCTTCCCAGAGAGCTTGTGACTGAGTGCTGGGGAGAGCGCTTTGTTCCACCCTGTCCATCCCTGTTCACTGTGCTTTGTTGGTATCTGTTATGTAGAAGTGTGTACGGCTTATTCCCAACATCCTACATTATCGCTCTTCCTGCCCCTGCCCTCCCCTGCCTCCTTCTCTTCCTTTGGTAACTATGAGTTTGTTTTCAAAGTCAGGGAGTCCTATCTGCCTGGTAAATTCGCTCATGTGTATCATTTTCAGATCCCTCCTGTAAGTGCTATCATATGCTATTTGCCTTTCTCTGACTTGGTTTCATCATTTCCAGGCCCATCTGCATTGCTGCAGATGACATGATTTCATTCTTTCAATGGCTGAGTAATAGTCCATTGCACACCTTCAGTATCTGTTTATCAGTGGATGGAAGTTTCGCTTGCTTCCATGCCTTGGCTGCAGTAAATAGTGCTGCAGTGATGGTTGACGTGCACGTGTCTTTCTGAAGGATGGTTTTGTCCAAATATAAGCCCAGGGGTGGGATTTCAGGAGGTTATGCTTGCTTTGTTCTTCCTTCTGAAAGCAGCTTTGTGATGTTCTGCATTGTGGCTGTTAGCAGTTTCCATCCCCAGCAGCAGCGCAGGAGGGTTCCCTTTTCTCCACTTCGACTCTAGCATTTACAGTTTGTTGGTTTGCTGAGGACTAGTGCCCACTGATAGCTCATTATAGTGGTTTGCATTGCGGTTTGCGTTTATATATTATGGTTTGCATTTCTCTAAGAATGGGGGAGGCTGAGACTCTTTTCAGGTCCAGCTTTCTGTTTTTCCCTAAGTGTGAGCCAAAATTGCCTTCTGAAATTGGCCCTGAAAGTCAGCCCCATTTGGAATTCTTTTCCTGTTACCTACTGCAAGCTATTTCTTGAGGACGGGTGGGTCTCTGCAGGCCTCCTGAAGACGTGCTCATTACCTCTGGTGTTAAAGCTGTTGTTCCAATGAACAGCCACAAGGGGCAGCACTTCCTCATGCCCCACTCCTGAACCGGGGCAAGCAGAGCCTTAGCAAAAGGCAGGTTCCTGAGTTGTAAACTAGAGCAAGGTGCCAGAACAAACACCCAGGGCCTTGAGCATCGTTGCATTTTGCCCCTTATTCTTCCTTCCGCAGACCTAACCCACACGCTAAGTGCTCTGCTGAAGCAGCTGTCTTAGCTATCAGGAGCAGCTCTGAGGAAGAGGCTGAAGTGGAAACCCCACTGCCCGCAGACGTGGAGACCATGGACAATAGTTTCCGTGTTGCTGGAAATTGCATGGTTTATTCCTTTTCATGGCTGACTCACGGTCCATTGCATACACGCAGTACATCTTTGGCACCCATTCATCTGTGGATGGGCACTTTGTTCGCTTCCATGTCTTTGCTGTTGTAAATAGTGCTGTAGTGAAGGTTGGGGTGCGTGTGTCTTTTCAAGGATGCTTTGCCTGGATATAGTCTCCAGAGTGGGATTGCAGGATTTTATGCTAGCTCTCTTTGTCATTTTCAAAAGAACCTGAATGATGTTCTCTGCAGTGGCTATTAGTGACATCCATTCCCAGCAGCAGCGTAGGCGGCTTTCCTTTTTCCACACCTATTCCCACATTTATTGTTGGCAGATCTGGTTATGACTGGTATCTGGAAATGATCATTATCGTTTTGATTTCCATTTCTCTAAGAACAAGGGAGGCTGAAGTTATTTTCAGGTACTTAAAAAAAATTTTTTTTAAGTGTGAGCTAAATTTGCCTCTTAAAATTGAGCTTTGAAAGTAGGCCCTGTTTAGATTTCTTTTTCTATTTCCTGCAGCTGGATTTTTCTTGCTGGTGGAGATCATTTAGAAGCCACAGTTCAGCTCAATCACTCAGTTGTATCTGACTTTACATGACCCCATGGACTGCAGCACGCCAGGCCTCCCTGTCTGTCACCAACTCCCGGAGCTTGCTCAAACTCATGTCCGTTGAGTCAGTGATGCCATCCAACCATCCCATCCTGTCGTCGCCTTCTCCTCTCCCCTTCAATTTTTCCCAGCATCAGGGTCTGTTCCAAGGAGTCAGTTCTTCGCATCAGGTGACCAAAGTTAGAATCCACAGGCCTCCTGTAAAACGTGCCCGTAGGCTGCAGTTTGAAAGTTGTTCCAGACAAGGGCCAAAAGGTGGCAGCTCTTCCTCTTGCCCCACTTGGCGAACGGGGGCACCAAGCCTGGCAGTGGTCATGTTCCTGGGTTGTAAAGCAGAGAGACACCTAAGGCTTCGGGTGTCATTACTTCTTGCCCCATCCTCCCCCCACCCCTCAGACACATCCCTACCCCCTCCAAAGTGCTGCACTGAGGCAGCTGTCCCAAGTAGGTACAATGGGGACCCTGAGGAAGGAGGCTGAAGTGGGAACCCCAGCAGAGGTGGAGGTAGGGTAACTGCTGAAAGCTCTTTTTGGCCACAGCAGCCACCATTTTGGGGTGCAGGGGGTTGACTTAGCAATAGGAAGACCTGCCTGGGGGGAAGCTGTGGTCCCATCCAGGGGGACCTGGGACCCAGGGTCCAAGGTGGGGCTCGTTTGCCGGCCCACCCTACCCAGTTCCTACTGATGGGCCGAAGCCCAGTCTCGGGGGCCAGCCCTGCTCAGGCCCTAGGGATGTGACTCTAGACCGGGTCTCCAGTGCCAAGGGGAACAATGTAGGCATCTGGTTTCGTTTTTGTCTTTTCGTGTAATTTGTATTGTGTGTTGGAGCAGAGTATGTTTGCAGCATTGTTTGCTTGGGTGCACTGCAGAGCAATTCAGTTACACATACGCATGTATCTGCCCCTTTCTGGACGGTGTTCTCATAGAGCTTATGACGTAGTGTCGAGGAGAGTTCCTTGTTCTGTCCAGTAGGTCCTTTTTCAGTATTCTGTTTATCTATCCATCCTGTCTAAAAGGGTGTATGGTTTAATCCCAAATCCTAAACTATCTCTACTTCCCTCCTTCCCACAATGTCCCTTCTTTTGCTTTGGTAACTCTAAGTTTTCTAAATCTGTGAGACTGCTTCTGTTTATAAATTAGCTCACGTGTATCCACTTGTACATTCCACCTGTAAGTGATATCAAATGCTGTTTGTCTTTCTCTCTCTGAATTAGTGTGGTCATTTCCAGGTCCATCCATGATGCTGTAAATGGCATGGTTTTAGTCTTTTTAATGGCTGAGTAATAGTTTGTTGCATGTATATAGCGCATTTTCAGTCCATTAACCTAGACAGCTTATTGAAAAGCAGAGACATTACTTTGCCAACAAAGGCCCATCTAGTCAAAGCTGTGGTTTTTCCAGTGGTCATGTATAGATGTGAGAGTTAGACCATAAAGAAAGCTGAGCACCGAAGAACTGATGCTTTTGAACTGTGTTGTTGGAGAAGACTCTTGAGAGTCCCTTGGACTGCAGGGAGATCCAACCAGTCCATCCTAAAGGAGATCAGTCCTGAATATGCATTGGAAGGACTGATGTTGAAGCTGAAACTCCAATACTTTGGCCACCTGATGTGAAGAACTGACCCATTTGAAGGGACTCTGATGCTGGGAAAGATTGAAGGCAGGAGGAGAAGGGGACGACAGAGGATGAGATGGTTGGATGGCATCACCGACTCAATGGACATGAGTTTGAGTAAACTCCGGGAGTTGGTGATGGACAGGGAGGCCTGGTGTGCTGCAGTCCATGGGGTCACACAGTGTCGGACATGACTGAGCAACTGAACTGAACCTGTGGATGGACATTTTGTTCTTTCCATGCCTTGGCTGTTGGCCACAGTGGAGTGCGTGTGTCTTTATGAAAGATGATTTTGTTCAGATATGGGCCTCAGAGTGAGAATGCAGTATCGTGAGCTAGCTGATTGGTCGTTTTGAAAGGAACCTGCATGGTGTTCTCCGTAGCGGCTGTTAGCAATAAACTGTGCTCCCAAGCACTGGTTTTAAAGTTGTTGTTCTAGTTAACGGCCGTAAGGCGGCAGCACCTCCCCATGCCCAGTCGGTGACCTGGGGCACCCTGAGCCTTCGCGATGGCCTCCTTCCGTGGTTGAGAGTATAAAGTGCCAGGAGAGACGCTCATCGCGTCGAGTGTCGGTCCTTCTTGTCCCTCACTCTTCACTCCTCAGACAGACCGATCCTACCCATTTCCAGAGTGCTGTGCAGAGGCAGCTGTCCCCGTTAGGTGTCAGGAGTGGTTCTAAGGAAGGAGGCTGGAAGTGGGAACCCCACCACCAGCAGAGGGGAAAATAAGGTGATTAATGAAAGCTCTTCCGGTCCAGAGCATCCACCATTTATTGGGTGCAGTAGATGTGGTGCTGTCCCCGGAGGGCCTGACTGTGTGCGGACCCTGTGGTCCCATCCGGAGGGGCCCGGGCACCTCAGGTCCTGGGGGGCTCGTTTACTGGCTCATCGACTCCAGCTCCCTCACCCTGATTAAAGTCCCACTTTGGGAGGCAAGCCTGCTCAGGCCCCATGGACGGCACCAAAGCAGGAGGGTAAATTAGGCATTTGTGTTATCTTTCATGTAATTTTTATTTTCTAATAGTTTTACAATGTTGTATTTTTTTGAGGTGTGCAACAAGTTAATTCTATTATACACACACATGTGTCTTTTTTTTTTTCGGGTTCTGGTCCCATCTAGTTTATGACAGAGAGTTGAATAGAGTTCCTTGATCTCTATTGGGATGATGGGATGATGTTCCCATACATCCTTATTCATACGCTTTCTTTCTGTCTGTCAAATCTGGAAGTGTGCATGGGTCAGTCCCAGCATCCTCAATTATCTCTGCCCACTCTGTGCTTTCTCTTTCCCTTTGGCAACTCTGAGTTTGTTCTCCGAATCTGCGAGGCTGTGTCTGTCTGAGTTCCTGTGTATCCATTTTTAGATTCCACCTCTAAGTGGTCTCATACGCCGCTTGTATTTCTCTGTCCTGCTCAGTGTGATCACCTCAGGTCCATCAGTGTTGCGGCACTTCACATGGTTTCCTTCTGTCTTTATGACTGATAGTCCGTGGAATATACATGGCGCATCTTCCGTGCCCGTCCCTCTGGGGATGGCCGCTGTGGTGTCCACGCCTTGGCTGTCTGGATAGTTGACCATTGCGCTGCATGTCTCTTTTTGGAAGGATGGTTTACCCCGATATAGGACCTGGAGTGGGACTGCAGGATCTTATGCTAGCTCTGTTTTTCGTTTTGTGAGGGGTCTGCGTGTGGTTCTCCATAGTGGCTTTTTAGAGATTCCTGTTCCCAGCAGCAGTGTAGGACCCCTTTTCTCCACGGGGGTCTCCATTTATTGCTCACAGATCTCCTGATGACTGTGCCGGTGACACTGGTTGTAGTTTTGGTTTGCATTTCTCCAGTTTATCATCGGGCACTGCCTCGTGGCCCCTTCTTCTACATGCATTTCCCTTAGTTGCTTTCCTGGGTCGTGTGTGAACAAGTGTGGACTGTCCCGATAACCCTGAGGTACCTCTGTCCAGGTATATTGTTGCATTTGGCCCGAGTAGGGGTTAGTCCACTTAAAGGCAAACAGATAGTGAGACAGGGATAAACTGGGACTCAAGAGAAGGCATCCTTGAGGTCAAGCACAGTGAACCACTTGGGATCTCCAGGAATCTGGACTAATACACTGTAAGGATTGGCCGTAGGGGATGTATCGGGTCACTGCCTCATTTACTGCTCTGAGGTTTTATACCATTCAACATTCCCCATTTGGCTGAACAACAGGAGGAACAGGGGATTACAAGGAGACTGACAGGGTACTAAGAGACCATGTTTTTAAGAATTTATCTGTGAGAGGTTGTAAACCTTATTTTGCTCCCAACTTTATGTAGTCCTGTCTCTTGTTAGGATAAGCGACTTCTGGTTTAAGGCTAATTTTTACAGGTTGGACGCTTATAGCTTCCCCAGGGATTCCTTTGCCCCAAACTGCAGTGTTTACTGCATGTAGAATATAGCTGGGAACAGGTCCTTGTTCTTCCAGCTGATTTGTCCGGAAAGCAGCTGCTCAGGGCCTAACCCTACTGTGGCTCTGGGGGGCCTGAAAGGTGTCTTCACAGTAATGGGGTAGGACACCCAGACACAACCAAAAAGGCACGTGAGGTCAAACGCTGTTCAAACTGAGTGAGTGAGTGAAAGTCGCTCAGTCGTGTCCGACTCTTTGGGACCCCATGGACTATACAGTCCATGGAATTCTCCAGGCCAGAATACTGGAATGGGTAGTCTTTCCCTTCTGCAGGGGATCTTCGCAACCCAGGGATTGAACCCAGGTCTCTTGCACTGCAGGTGGATTCTTTACCAGCTGAGCCACCAGGGAAGCCCCTTGCTGGTAAAGAATCTGCCTGCAGTGCAGGAGACCTGGGTTTGATCCCTGGGTTGGGAAGATGGAGAAGGAAATGACAACCCACTCCACTCTAGTACTCTTGCCTTGGAAATTCCATGGATGGAGGAGACTCATTCAAACTGAGAGGCCTAGTAAGGAGACAAGTGTGAGGATTTCCGTGGACCCCGCTCACGGTACAGCTTTTGGAGGAAAGCGGCCCAGTGTGAGAAGTCAGGACAGAGGAAGTGACTCCCGTATCAACTGGAGAATTGATTTTCTTACCTGGCACATCACGGACCACATGGAGGTCCCTGCTGGAGACAAACACCTCGTTGTGGGGGAGCCGCTGGAAGCCCTGGGCCACATCGGGTGTCGGCGTGGGCATCTCGGGCACAGGACCCCACGCCCCTTCAGGACAGGGACAGCACCGCTCAGAACAGCCTGTCGGGCTGCAGGCCGGCGTGGGCAGAGGGGCTTCTTCAGGCACTTCAGGGCCCTCAGGCTGGGTGCCTTGCATTTGAAGCATTTCCCCTACTGGTCTTACCTTCTGGCAGGT
The DNA here is from genome assembly GCA_007570785.1 of Antilocapra americana. Classification (NCBI taxonomy): domain Eukaryota; kingdom Metazoa; phylum Chordata; class Mammalia; order Artiodactyla; family Antilocapridae; genus Antilocapra; species Antilocapra americana. The sequence continues at coordinate 1,448,686 of ML663572.1, forward strand.
GGTGAAACTTCCTTGCGCCTTGGGTTGTCCTGAGGTCACCAGGCATGGCTGACAGCTTTGACCATCAGTTCCGCTCGAGCCCTGGCCTGTGTATTTTCACATTGGGTTCTCTCTTCCTCCTCAGCTTGTTCTCGATTATTAATACCCCAACTGACATCTCTAGGAGCTGGAGCACCGGGGTTTGTGGGCCTTGTAGTAACTCCTGGAGATCGTGCCTAAACTGAGGAGCAGACTGGCTGATGAGGTGTCGTCCCAGCTGTATTGACCCTCAGGAGTAGATGGATCAGTATTTGTGAATATTCTAAAAGCCTGCACGAGGTGTCCCTGAAAGAGGGCTGAGTGTTTTTTTTTCTTTTTCATTTTGGGTCACTACTTTAACCTTTTCATAGTTAACTGGCCTCTGATACACTTTCCTGATCCTTCTATACACACTGAATCATGAGCTTCCTGGCTTCTGTTTCCTCCTGAGAGTTACAATTCTGGCGGGGCTCCTGATCTGGGAGTCGATCTCCACCCATAACAAGATGCCTGGGTTGGTCCCTGGCCAGCTGGTCAGCGTATGCCCCTGGACTGCTGCCCATATTCTCTGTTTCTCCTCAGGGGTACAGCAAGTGGAGCGGACTATTAGGACATCCTTCCAAGTTCAATCACTGGCCAGAGTTAGAGCCTGAAACCCTTCAGCAAACTTACTAGAGTCCTCGGAAAATCGGCCCAGTCTCTGCATTGGGCTAAATCGGTGCAAGAGTAGGGTACATATACTCTGATTGCCTCTTTGCTATTTACCACTTCCCTAAGAGAGCATGGGCTTCCCTGGTGGCTCAGATGGTAAACAGTCCACCTGCAATGCAGGAGACCCGGGTTTGATCGCTGGGTGGGGAAGATCCCCGGGAGGTAGAGCATGGCAACCCACTCCAGCATTCTTGCCTGGGAAATCCCATGGACAAAGGAGCCTGGTGGGCTACAGTCCTTGGTGTCACAAGGAGTCGGACACGACTAAGCAACCAACACTTTCACTTTTTCTTTAAGAGAGCATATTGCCCTGGTCCTGGGTGATAGGACGTTCCACTACAAGTTACCCAGAGGACTAGTCTCTCCCCTCTGGGGTTACGGAGGACATAAAGGGACACAAGGAGCTGGAGTTCGGGACCCACCAGAGGGATCTGGGGAAGTAGGTGGCTCTGGAGAAGCAGGGGAGACTTGGTTTCCCCCACCCCTGAGAGCTGGGGAAGGTTAGAAGATCATTCCCCAGGCTTTTGATTATAGCAGCCTTGTAGAGCAGTGTTTTGTTAAGGAACTGTGAAAGCCTGAACATGGGACCCTCAATCCATTCTCCCATCTTGAGACAGTAAAATCCAACTGTAAGATGGTATTATAATTGAGAGAAAGTGAAAGTGTTAGTCACTCAGTTGTGTCCAACTTTTTGCACCCCTATGGACTGTAGCCCTCCAGGCTCCTCTGTCCATGGGATTCTCCAGGCAAAAATACTGGAGTGGGTTGCCATTCCCTTCTCCAGGGGATCTTTCCAACCCCAGAATTGAACCCAGGTCTCCTGCATTGCAGGCAGATTCTTTACCACTTGAGCCACCAGGGAAACCCTTGAAGTCCCCCTGAGACAAATATTGTATGGCGTTACTTATATGTGGGACATGCTCAGTCATGTCCAGCTCTTTGCAACCCCATGGACTATAGCCCACCACGCTCCTCTGTCCATGGAATTTTCCAGGCAAGAATACTGGAGTGGCTTGCCATTTCCTTCTCCAGGGGATCTTCCTGATCCAGGGATCGAAACTGCATCTCTTGCGTCTCCTGCATTAGCAGGCGAATTCTTTACTGCTAGCACCACCTGGGAAGCCTATATAATTATAATTGAGACACTCATTTTCAGGCCACTTTTCTCCATCCCCCCAGCTTGTCTGAAGTCCAGGCAGTGCTACAGTAGAGTTTGTTCTTCCTTTTTCTTATATGAAATGGCCTGGATAGTGATGAATTCCTTAGATTTAAGTTACCAAAATTTGGAGGGACTAGTTTAGATGGAAATCTTCTAAAGATAATTATCCCTATAGAGTTTACCAAAAAGTTCTTAATCTCAGTTACACTTACTTAAAAGTTTAATCATGTCAGTTTATTTTTTGTGTCGACAAATTTCATAACAGAAACAATATGCATTTACTTCCATAACTCTAGGCGCAATAAAAATATTATACTCGATGCTTCTAAAGACAGGTCTGTATTAATTAAATGCACAATTTTAAGCTAGCTTTAATATCAGATATTAATATTGAATATTTCCCAGATCACATGAGCCTGAAATGTATTGTTTTTTCTTTTTTTTCTGAGAATGCATTTAAGTGCTCACTTGCTTTTAAGCCAATTAAATGCAGCTCATTTACAAGTTAATTTTTTCCTAAAGACAGAACCAGAAATCACATAGTTTTCCCACCTGAGTTTATTGGCAAAACGATAATGTAAAGAAAATAAAAAAACAAAATAAAATAAAAACAAAAAAAAATAATAAAAAGGCCTCTTTTCCCTCAGGCTGGGGGACTGCAGATAAATCAGGTAGTTCTGAGAGCCCAAGCAGAGAGGCCACGTCACAGATGCAAGCCCCTCTCTTTTCTTTCTTTGCTCTTTAAAATCCCACCAAGTAGCCCACGGCTGGAGTCTCAGGCAGTGTGGGCTTGTGTTTTTATTTCAAGGCTTAAATGCTCCACCGTGCCCACAATTCTGGCAGAGACTTGCAGGAGCATTGGACAGACAAAACTACATAAAAATATTTTGTTGCTGTTCTTTAGTCAGTAAGTTGCGTTCAACTCTTTGAAACCCCATGGACTGTAGTCCACCAGGCTCCTCTGTCCATGGGATTTTCCAGCCAAGAATACTGGAGTGGGTTACCATTTCCTCCTCCAGGGGATCTTGACCCAAGGATTGAACCTGTGTCTCCTGCATTGGCAGGTGGACTGCCACTGAGCCACCTGGGAAGCCTAAAACAAAGATACGAATGACAAAACCTACAGACACAGAGAGGAAGTCTTTAGGGGAAGGAAATGGGAGCCTAGGGGTGAGGACCCAGGGAGAAGTAAAGGGAGGAGGGACAAGAAAGACAGAAATCAGACCCAGCCACGATGCCAGAGGTCTGCTAGACTTTCAGAAGCTCCCATGGGGAGAGCCCGCTGGACTGGGGCCTGCAGGGAGTGGTGAGCCTCCCCACCTCTGCTTGTTGCCTGTCGGGAGCCAGAGGAGGCAGGGCTCACAAGCTTGGAGGAGGAGTGATGCTGTGGCTGCCTGCCAAGGAGAGGACAGAGGCGAGGGAAAGCGGCAAAGGTGAGGGAAGGGTGGCCTGAATGAGAGGGAGGCCTGCGGGTCCAGGGCCAGGAAGGCAGCCCTACCAAACAGGTGATGAGGAGACGAGGCTCAGGCAGCGCTGGTCACCCACGGGGAGGCTGCACTCGGGGCCCCAGAGGGCCCGGGTCCCCCCCCTAGAAGGGGGCAAGTGCCCCGTGACGCGCATCCCTAGGTCTGACAGCAACCAGGCTCCTGGCCTTCCCGGACAAGACATTCGGGTGGGGCCCCTGCTGCCGCAGGAGGGGCTGAGACCACGAAACCGGCCCCCGGCTCACTCTGCGAGGGGGGCCGCTGGTTCCCGTGTGGGGTGAGGGTAGCGGTGGGCCAGGGGTGGAGCCAGGGGGCAGCTTAGGGGGTCGCCCGCCCTCTGCGGGACACACGCTGTACTCGTCTGCTCTTGACACCCTGTTTTTGATCTCAGCTCTCCAGAGCATCAGGGTTTGGGAGTCTTTTTTGCTATCTTTTTGTTCAGAATTGCCCATTGTCCCCTGTACGCAGTTCTTTTTAGCGCCTCATGGTTTCTTTGTATTTTGTTCCTCGAGGAGACCTTTGTCCAGGTGCCAGCCTGTCTCACTGTTATTACCGGTACTACCTGGTCTGGTGGTAGCTGCTGTTGCTGTTGTTGTCATTTGGCCTCTATTAGCCTTTGACCTCCCAAGTCACGAGCGGGTGGCATTCTGACATCCTCACCAGCTTGCCCCCCTAGAGGTCACGTTTCCCTACCCGTTCCTCTGGGTGGTCCTCTCCACTGGTGACAGGGCTTTGTCTCTGCAGGGCACCCCTCAGCTGCCTCTTCCTTACCCAGGCCTGGCCATCCTGTACCCACTCTTTGGGCTGCCTTGTACCCAGAAGCCAGGCCCACCCGAGGCTGGTCCTCATCACAGTGGAGGCCGGGCGTGTGTTTAGCATTACACGGTCTGTTGTCCTGAGCAAAAGGACCTGAAGCCACTGTCCCACAGGCCTCCTGTGTCTTCACGCCAAGACACCCCTGAATCACAGGGCCCTCGCTCAGCCCTGCTCTCTCTCCACTGCCCTGAGAGGCGTCAGCGCCCCCTTGCTGCCCTCCCTTTTCTCACTCTCAGTAATAGCCCCAGCAACCCAGGAACACAAGACACCTCCCCACGCTGAGCACCAACCACACAGGAAGGGCGCTGTTGGCCCCACCCCCAGACAACCTGCATTCACTACTCCAGGTGGTTTTTGGGGGGTGGAATCCCCAGTTTTGAGGTGGGCACAGGTAATCCTCAGGGGTTTTGTTAGGCTGGAGGCAGGAGGAATGGGGCAAATGCCGGAAGACACTAGAACAGATCCAGGGAAGAAGGAAGTGACCCTGGACCCTTGCAAGATGACGTCTCACTAACTGCCAGCCATGAGTGATGGACAGAGGGAAGCTTGGTTACTCTGAAGTTCTGTTGAAAGCAATCCAGGCAGGAGCTGTGAACGGGCAGAACTCCATCGGAGGCTTCTAAGTGGGGGTATCGGCTTCTGGGCAGCTCTGCCCAAATTCTCCTCCCTGTTAGCACGAAGCTCATTTATTTTTTAAAAAGCAGATGATGCTACTCCTTGTTTAAAGCCCCACTGTGGCGTCTCCTATTTTCTCATAGGGACAGGCCCAGCCGGAACCAGCATTTCCAGCCTCACGGAGGCTAGTCTCTGCTCTGAGTGTCTGCTCCCGGATAGTCCGCTAACATGTAAATACTCCAAGGGCAGGAGCCCCATCACGTCTCCCCACAGCGCCTGCTCCTTGGTGCTCACGAAGTCTTTTTGGCATGAATGAATGTCCCCACATCCACTGCCACGATTCACCTCAAGAGCCACAGTCCCGTCTCCTGGGGTTTACGCTCCCGTAAGTTCTCCAGTACCCATCTCTGGGTTCTTTACGAGTCTCTGACTTTTGGAGGCGTGCCTTGGTTGTTCATTGCATTTTAACATCCTGACTGTCCTTTGAAACTGAGGGGTGGGCTCTCCTTTAGGCAAACACGTGTCGAACACAGCACGATTCAGGGAGTGTCTGGGGCAGAGGGCGGCCTCCCTCTGGGGCAGGAGGAGAGGGACCTGCGGAGAAGACGGTCACCAGCACCCAGATGAGAGCTGGGAGACAGGCCAGCGGGACCTGACCTCAGGTAAGGGGTTGAGCCCAACACGTCCCAGGAGGGCACAGCATCCTGACTGCCCACACCGGCTGCCCGGCTGGGAACGGGCTGTGTGTCGGTCACTCAGCCGAAGAGATGAAGACGGACTGTGCCCGAGAGGTCAGGACGTGAGAGGAGACAGCAGGGCCGCTGGGATAAACCTCCAGCAACACCGCACCAAGCCTTGTCTCCTGGGGAGGACCCGTGTCTCACGTCTCCACGTCGCTGAGCTCTGTCCCCCTCGTCTGACCACTCCTGAGGCCAACAGTAGATGACGCCAGTTCTACTCAGCCAGGCCAGCTTTATACCAAGAAGATGATCCCAACTTTGGATTTATTGAGCATAAAACAATATGGAAAAGTAAAAATACTTAAGCATTCTAGATGTGAAAAGGGTATCTATGGAAGTGGAAAACAGGTCACAGGGCCAGGTATCTGGGTATGGGGCTTGGAGTCAAGACAGGTAGTTTGTTGTGCAAACTGTCCTGCCTCCTGGCCTGCAGCTCACCAGTGAAACGACAGCCCCCACTTCCAGCCTGCTCTGAGGCCAATGAGCACAGTCCCATGTCCCAGGCTGAAATAACTCATCTTTGGAGCAGGTCCTTCTAAAACCAGTCTGCTGTATGAGGATCTCATGGCACTTAGAAAACATGAGGAGCTCTGATCTGGATTTCTAGGGCCTTGAGAGCAAACAGCTCATGAAAGGACAGTCACCCTTATGGTCATCTGTGCAGCTGTAAAGGCGGTTATGTGGAATTCTCTCAAAGCACTGTAATTTGCTAATTTATAGTAATAATAACCTTGGCAGTCCCTGCATTTTTTCCAATGGTTTTTCAATCTTTGTTAGTCTTTTTTTTTTAAGGTTCCATCATGTGAACAGTGACTGCCAAATGTGTGCTTTTGTTGAGAACACAAGCTAAGCAGTCCAACAGAGCCGAGAACGCTGGAGCACAGCATAGCAGCTAGCGGCTGCACGGGGAGAGGGAGCTAACCGCCTGTTAAGCTGCGGTGACTCACGGTAGTTAGCTGTGCCCACTTCCATGGGTTATGGCGGTGGTCCAGTCTAAACAAATGTCAGCGACTAAGGAATGAATGAAAAATCTCCACTTTGAAAATAATGTGAAATATATTTTTTACTTCAGAGTATTCTAATTTCCAGGCCCATAAAATCCTATACAAATTAACACAGTTTTAGGTTTTAATTTTACAAAATTTGCTGTGCACACATTCATAAACACACTCTCACCAACCCCATCTGTCCTGGTGTACATGCACACTCACACACACACACACACACACACACACGCCCCCACCCCATCTGTCCTGGTGTATACACACACACACACACACACACCCACTCCATCTGTCCTGGTGTACACACACACACACACACACACACACTCCCGCACCCCATCTGTCCTGGTGTACATGCACACTCACACACACTCCCCCAATCCATCTGCCCTGGTGTAAACACACACACACACACACACACACACCACTCCCCAACCCCATCTGTCCTGGTGTACATGCACACTCACACACACTCCCCAATCTATCCTGGTGTGTACACACACACACACACACACACATACACTCTCCGCAACCCCATCTGTCCTGGTATACACAGGTACACAGACATACACACACACACACACACACACATACACACACACATACACACACACCATCTGTCCTGGTGCGCGCGCGCACACACACACATACACACACACACACACATACTCCCCCACCCATCTGTCCTGGTGTACATGCACACACACTCCCCCACCCCATCTGTCCTGGTGTATATGCACACTCACACACACTCCCCCAATCCATCTGTCCTGGTGTACACACACACACACACACACACACACACTCCCCCATCCCATCTGTCCTGGTGTACATGCACACTCACACACACTCCCTCAATCCATCTGTCCTGGTGTACACACACACACACTCCCCCACCCCATCTGTCCTGGTGTACACACATACACACTCCCCCACCCCATCTGTCCGGGTGTACACACACACACACTCCTCCACCCCATCTGTCCTGGTGTACACACACACACACACTCCCCCACTCCATCTGTCCTGGTGTACACACACACACACACACACACACACACACACTGTCCTGGTGTACATGCACATTCACACACACTCCCCAATCTATCTTGGTGTGTACACACACACACACATACACTCTCCGCAACCCCATCTATCCTGGTATACACAGGTACACAGACATACACACACACACACACACACACACACACACACCATCTGTCCTGGTGTGTGCGCGCGCGCGCACACACACTCACACACACTCCCCCACCCATCTGTCCTGGTGTACATGCACACACAC